>CATIYB010000033.1:0-20974 GCA_949715645.1 Portevinia maculata
AAAAAAACCAACATTATCCTGCACTATTTCTTCGATATCTGCCAAACCAGTTGACCTACAGCGATAAAATAAATATGACTGAATTCTAGATTAAATTATCTATAAAATTGCATTAATAGATTTTAATTTTAGATACAAAAAAAAACCAACATTATCCTGCACTATTTCTTCGATATCTGCCAAACCAGTTGACCTACAGCGATAAAATAAATATGACTGAATTCTAGATTAAATTATCTATAAAATTGCATTAATAGATTTTAATTTTAGATACAAAAAAAAACCAACATTATCCTGCACTATTTCTTCGATATCTGCCAAACCAGTTGACCTACAGCGATAAAATAAATATGACTGAATTCTAGATTAAATTATCTATAAAATTGCATTAATAGATTTTAATTTTAGATACAAAAAAAAACCAACATTATCCTGCACTATTTCTTCGATATCTGCCAAACCAGTTGACCTACAGCGATAAAATAAATATGACTGAATTCTAGATTAAATTATCTATAAAATTGCATTAATAGATTTTAATTTTAGATACAAAAAAAAACCAACATTATCCTGCACTATTTCTTCGATATCTGCCAAACCAGTTGACCTACAGCGATAAAATAAATATGACTGAATTCTAGATTAAATTATCTATAAAATTGCATTAATAGATTTTAATTTTAGATACAAAAAAAAACCAACATTATCCTGCACTATTTCTTCGATATCTGCCAAACCAGTTGACCTACAGCGATAAAATAAATATGACTGAATTCTAGATTAAATTATCTATAAAATTGCATTAATAGATTTTAATTTTAGATACAAAAAAAAACCAACATTATCCTGCACTATTTCTTCGATATCTGCCAAACCAGTTGACCTACAGCGATAAAATAAATATGACTGAATTCTAGATTAAATTATCTATAAAATTGCATTAATAGATTTTAATTTTAGATACAAAAAAAAACCAACATTATCCTGCACTATTTCTTCGATATCTGCCAAACCAGTTGACCTACAGCGATAAAATAAATATGACTGAATTCTAGATTAAATTATCTATAAAATTGCATTAATAGATTTTAATTTTAGATACAAAAAAAAACCAACATTATCCTGCACTATTTCTTCGATATCTGCCAAACCAGTTGACCTACAGCGATAAAATAAATATGACTGAATTCTAGATTAAATTATCTATAAAATTGCATTAATAGATTTTAATTTTAGATACAAAAAAAAACCAACATTATCCTGCACTATTTCTTCGATATCTGCCAAACCAGTTGACCTACAGCGATAAAATAAATATGACTGAATTCTAGATTAAATTATCTATAAAATTGCATTAATAGATTTTAATTTTAGATACAAAAAAAAACCAACATTATCCTGCACTATTTCTTCGATATCTGCCAAACCAGTTGACCTACAGCGATAAAATAAATATGACTGAATTCTAGATTAAATTATCTATAAAATTGCATTAATAGATTTTAATTTTAGATACAAAAAAAAACCAACATTATCCTGCACTATTTCTTCGATATCTGCCAAACCAGTTGACCTACAGCGATAAAATAAATATGACTGAATTCTAGATTAAATTATCTATAAAATTGCATTAATAGATTTTAATTTTAGATACAAAAAAAAACCAACATTATCCTGCACTATTTCTTCGATATCTGCCAAACCAGTTGACCTACAGCGATAAAATAAATATGACTGAATTCTAGATTAAATTATCTATAAAATTGCATTAATAGATTTTAATTTTAGATACAAAAAAAAACCAACATTATCCTGCACTATTTCTTCGATATCTGCCAAACCAGTTGACCTACAGCGATAAAATAAATATGACTGAATTCTAGATTAAATTATCTATAAAATTGCATTAATAGATTTTAATTTTAGATACAAAAAAAAACCAACATTATCCTGCACTATTTCTTCGATATCTGCCAAACCAGTTGACCTACAGCGATAAAATAAATATGACTGAATTCTAGATTAAATTATCTATAAAATTGCATTAATAGATTTTAATTTTAGATACAAAAAAAAACCAACATTATCCTGCACTATTTCTTCGATATCTGCCAAACCAGTTGACCTACAGCGATAAAATAAATATGACTGAATTCTAGATTAAATTATCTATAAAATTGCATTAATAGATTTTAATTTTAGATACAAAAAAAAACCAACATTATCCTGCACTATTTCTTCGATATCTGCCAAACCAGTTGACCTACAGCGATAAAATAAATATGACTGAATTCTAGATTAAATTATCTATAAAATTGCATTAATAGATTTTAATTTTAGATACAAAAAAAAACCAACATTATCCTGCACTATTTCTTCGATATCTGCCAAACCAGTTGACCTACAGCGATAAAATAAATATGACTGAATTCTAGATTAAATTATCTATAAAATTGCATTAATAGATTTTAATTTTAGATACAAAAAAAAACCAACATTATCCTGCACTATTTCTTCGATATCTGCCAAACCAGTTGACCTACAGCGATAAAATAAATATGACTGAATTCTAGATTAAATTATCTATAAAATTGCATTAATAGATTTTAATTTTAGATACAAAAAAAAACCAACATTATCCTGCACTATTTCTTCGATATCTGCCAAACCAGTTGACCTACAGCGATAAAATAAATATGACTGAATTCTAGATTAAATTATCTATAAAATTGCATTAATAGATTTTAATTTTAGATACAAAAAAAAACCAACATTATCCTGCACTATTTCTTCGATATCTGCCAAACCAGTTGACCTACAGCGATAAAATAAATATGACTGAATTCTAGATTAAATTATCTATAAAATTGCATTAATAGATTTTAATTTTAGATACAAAAAAAAACCAACATTATCCTGCACTATTTCTTCGATATCTGCCAAACCAGTTGACCTACAGCGATAAAATAAATATGACTGAATTCTAGATTAAATTATCTATAAAATTGCATTAATAGATTTTAATTTTAGATACAAAAAAAAACCAACATTATCCTGCACTATTTCTTCGATATCTGCCAAACCAGTTGACCTACAGCGATAAAATAAATATGACTGAATTCTAGATTAAATTATCTATAAAATTGCATTAATAGATTTTAATTTTAGATACAAAAAAAAACCAACATTATCCTGCACTATTTCTTCGATATCTGCCAAACCAGTTGACCTACAGCGATAAAATAAATATGACTGAATTCTAGATTAAATTATCTATAAAATTGCATTAATAGATTTTAATTTTAGATACAAAAAAAAACCAACATTATCCTGCACTATTTCTTCGATATCTGCCAAACCAGTTGACCTACAGCGATAAAATAAATATGACTGAATTCTAGATTAAATTATCTATAAAATTGCATTAATATATTTTAATTTTAGATACAAAAAAAAACCAACATTATCCTGCACTATTTCTTCGATATCTGCCAAACCAGTTGACCTACAGCGATAAAATAAATATGACTGAATTCTAGATTAAATTATCTATAAAATTGCATTAATAGATTTTAATTTTAGATACAAAAAAAAACCAACATTATCCTGCACTATTTCTTCGATATCTGCCAAACCAGTTGACCTACAGCGATAAAATAAATATGACTGAATTCTAGATTAAATTATCTATAAAATTGCATTAATAGATTTTAATTTTAGATACAAAAAAAAACCAACATTATCCTGCACTATTTCTTCGATATCTGCCAAACCAGTTGACCTACAGCGATAAAATAAATATGACTGAATTCTAGATTAAATTATCTATAAAATTGCATTAATAGATTTTAATTTTAGATACAAAAAAAAACCAACATTATCCTGCACTATTTCTTCGATATCTGCCAAACCAGTTGACCTACAGCGATAAAATAAATATGACTGAATTCTAGATTAAATTATCTATAAAATTGCATTAATAGATTTTAATTTTAGATACAAAAAAAAACCAACATTATCCTGCACTATTTCTTCGATATCTGCCAAACCAGTTGA
This sequence comes from Portevinia maculata, assembly GCA_949715645.1. NCBI lineage: Eukaryota > Metazoa > Arthropoda > Insecta > Diptera > Syrphidae > Portevinia > Portevinia maculata. Next base: position 4,057 of record CATIYB010000033.1, read on the forward strand.
CCTACAGCGATAAAATAAATATGACTGAATTCTAGATTAAATTATCTATAAAATTGCATTAATAGATTTTAATTTTAGATACAAAAAAAAACCAACATTATCCTGCACTATTTCTTCGATATCTGCCAAACCAGTTGACCTACAGCGATAAAATAAATATGACTGAATTCTAGATTAAATTATCTATAAAATTGCATTAATAGATTTTAATTTTAGATACAAAAAAAAACCAACATTATCCTGCACTATTTCTTCGATATCTGCCAAACCAGTTGACCTACAGCGATAAAATAAATATGACTGAATTCTAGATTAAATTATCTATAAAATTGCATTAATAGATTTTAATTTTAGATACAAAAAAAAACCAACATTATCCTGCACTATTTCTTCGATATCTGCCAAACCAGTTGACCTACAGCGATAAAATAAATATGACTGAATTCTAGATTAAATTATCTATAAAATTGCATTAATAGATTTTAATTTTAGATACAAAAAAAAACCAACATTATCCTGCACTATTTCTTCGATATCTGCCAAACCAGTTGACCTACAGCGATAAAATAAATATGACTGAATTCTAGATTAAATTATCTATAAAATTGCATTAATAGATTTTAATTTTAGATACAAAAAAAAACCAACATTATCCTGCACTATTTCTTCGATATCTGCCAAACCAGTTGACCTACAGCGATAAAATAAATATGACTGAATTCTAGATTAAATTATCTATAAAATTGCATTAATAGATTTTAATTTTAGATACAAAAAAAAACCAACATTATCCTGCACTATTTCTTCGATATCTGCCAAACCAGTTGACCTACAGCGATAAAATAAATATGACTGAATTCTAGATTAAATTATCTATAAAATTGCATTAATAGATTTTAATTTTAGATACAAAAAAAAACCAACATTATCCTGCACTATTTCTTCGATATCTGCCAAACCAGTTGACCTACAGCGATAAAATAAATATGACTGAATTCTAGATTAAATTATCTATAAAATTGCATTAATAGATTTTAATTTTAGATACAAAAAAAAACCAACATTATCCTGCACTATTTCTTCGATATCTGCCAAACCAGTTGACCTACAGCGATAAAATAAATATGACTGAATTCTAGATTAAATTATCTATAAAATTGCATTAATAGATTTTAATTTTAGATACAAAAAAAAACCAACATTATCCTGCACTATTTCTTCGATATCTGCCAAACCAGTTGACCTACAGCGATAAAATAAATATGACTGAATTCTAGATTAAATTATCTATAAAATTGCATTAATAGATTTTAATTTTAGATACAAAAAAAAACCAACATTATCCTGCACTATTTCTTCGATATCTGCCAAACCAGTTGACCTACAGCGATAAAATAAATATGACTGAATTCTAGATTAAATTATCTATAAAATTGCATTAATAGATTTTAATTTTAGATACAAAAAAAAACCAACATTATCCTGCACTATTTCTTCGATATCTGCCAAACCAGTTGACCTACAGCGATAAAATAAATATGACTGAATTCTAGATTAAATTATCTATAAAATTGCATTAATAGATTTTAATTTTAGATACAAAAAAAAACCAACATTATCCTGCACTATTTCTTCGATATCTGCCAAACCAGTTGACCTACAGCGATAAAATAAATATGACTGAATTCTAGATTAAATTATCTATAAAATTGCATTAATAGATTTTAATTTTAGATACAAAAAAAAACCAACATTATCCTGCACTATTTCTTCGATATCTGCCAAACCAGTTGACCTACAGCGATAAAATAAATATGACTGAATTCTAGATTAAATTATCTATAAAATTGCATTAATAGATTTTAATTTTAGATACAAAAAAAAACCAACATTATCCTGCACTATTTCTTCGATATCTGCCAAACCAGTTGACCTACAGCGATAAAATAAATATGACTGAATTCTAGATTAAATTATCTATAAAATTGCATTAATAGATTTTAATTTTAGATACAAAAAAAAACCAACATTATCCTGCACTATTTCTTCGATATCTGCCAAACCAGTTGACCTACAGCGATAAAATAAATATGACTGAATTCTAGATTAAATTATCTATAAAATTGCATTAATAGATTTTAATTTTAGATACAAAAAAAAACCAACATTATCCTGCACTATTTCTTCGATATCTGCCAAACCAGTTGACCTACAGCGATAAAATAAATATGACTGAATTCTAGATTAAATTATCTATAAAATTGCATTAATAGATTTTAATTTTAGATACAAAAAAAAACCAACATTATCCTGCACTATTTCTTCGATATCTGCCAAACCAGTTGACCTACAGCGATAAAATAAATATGACTGAATTCTAGATTAAATTATCTATAAAATTGCATTAATAGATTTTAATTTTAGATACAAAAAAAAACCAACATTATCCTGCACTATTTCTTCGATATCTGCCAAACCAGTTGACCTACAGCGATAAAATAAATATGACTGAATTCTAGATTAAATTATCTATAAAATTGCATTAATAGATTTTAATTTTAGATACAAAAAAAAACCAACATTATCCTGCACTATTTCTTCGATATCTGCCAAACCAGTTGACCTACAGCGATAAAATAAATATGACTGAATTCTAGATTAAATTATCTATAAAATTGCATTAATAGATTTTAATTTTAGATACAAAAAAAAACCAACATTATCCTGCACTATTTCTTCGATATCTGCCAAACCAGTTGACCTACAGCGATAAAATAAATATGACTGAATTCTAGATTAAATTATCTATAAAATTGCATTAATAGATTTTAATTTTAGATACAAAAAAAAACCAACATTATCCTGCACTATTTCTTCGATATCTGCCAAACCAGTTGACCTACAGCGATAAAATAAATATGACTGAATTCTAGATTAAATTATCTATAAAATTGCATTAATAGATTTTAATTTTAGATACAAAAAAAAACCAACATTATGCACTATTTCTTCGATATCTGCCAAACCAGTTGACCTACAGCGATAAAATAAATATGACTGAATTCTAGATTAAATTATCTATAAAATTGCATTAATAGATTTTAATTTTAGATACAAAAAAAAACCAACATTATCCTGCACTATTTCTTCGATATCTGCCAAACCAGTTGACCTACAGCGATAAAATAAATATGACTGAATTCTAGATTAAATTATCTATAAAATTGCATTAATAGATTTTAATTTTAGATACAAAAAAAAACCAACATTATCCTGCACTATTTCTTCGATATCTGCCAAACCAGTTGACCTACAGCGATAAAATAAATATGACTGAATTCTAGATTAAATTATCTATAAAATTGCATTAATAGATTTTAATTTTAGATACAAAAAAAAACCAACATTATCCTGCACTATTTCTTCGATATCTGCCAAACCAGTTGACCTACAGCGATAAAATAAATATGACTGAATTCTAGATTAAATTATCTATAAAATTGCATTAATAGATTTTAATTTTAGATACAAAAAAAAACCAACATTATCCTGCACTATTTCTTCGATATCTGCCAAACCAGTTGACCTACAGCGATAAAATAAATATGACTGAATTCTAGATTAAATTATCTATAAAATTGCATTAATAGATTTTAATTTTAGATACAAAAAAAAACCAACATTATCCTGCACTATTTCTTCGATATCTGCCAAACCAGTTGACCTACAGCGATAAAATAAATATGACTGAATTCTAGATTAAATTATCTATAAAATTGCATTAATAGATTTTAATTTTAGATACAAAAAAAAACCAACATTATCCTGCACTATTTCTTCGATATCTGCCAAACCAGTTGACCTACAGCGATAAAATAAATATGACTGAATTCTAGATTAAATTATCTATAAAATTGCATTAATAGATTTTAATTTTAGATACAAAAAAAAACCAACATTATCCTGCACTATTTCTTCGATATCTGCCAAACCAGTTGACCTACAGCGATAAAATAAATATGACTGAATTCTAGATTAAATTATCTATAAAATTGCATTAATAGATTTTAATTTTAGATACAAAAAAAAAACCAACATTATCCTGCACTATTTCTTCGATATCTGCCAAACCAGTTGACCTACAGCGATAAAATAAATATGACTGAATTCTAGATTAAATTATCTATAAAATTGCATTAATAGATTTTAATTTTAGATACAAAAAAAAACCAACATTATCCTGCACTATTTCTTCGATATCTGCCAAACCAGTTGACCTACAGCGATAAAATAAATATGACTGAATTCTAGATTAAATTATCTATAAAATTGCATTAATAGATTTTAATTTTAGATACAAAAAAAAACCAACATTATCCTGCACTATTTCTTCGATATCTGCCAAACCAGTTGACCTACAGCGATAAAATAAATATGACTGAATTCTAGATTAAATTATCTATAAAATTGCATTAATAGATTTTAATTTTAGATACAAAAAAAAACCAACATTATCCTGCACTATTTCTTCGATATCTGCCAAACCAGTTGACCTACAGCGATAAAATAAATATGACTGAATTCTAGATTAAATTATCTATAAAATTGCATTAATAGATTTTAATTTTAGATACAAAAAAAAACCAACATTATCCTGCACTATTTCTTCGATATCTGCCAAACCAGTTGACCTACAGCGATAAAATAAATATGACTGAATTCTAGATTAAATTATCTATAAAATTGCATTAATAGATTTTAATTTTAGATACAAAAAAAAACCAACATTATCCTGCACTATTTCTTCGATATCTGCCAAACCAGTTGACCTACAGCGATAAAATAAATATGACTGAATTCTAGATTAAATTATCTATAAAATTGCATTAATAGATTTTAATTTTAGATACAAAAAAAAACCAACATTATCCTGCACTATTTCTTCGATATCTGCCAAACCAGTTGACCTACAGCGATAAAATAAATATGACTGAATTCTAGATTAAATTATCTATAAAATTGCATTAATAGATTTTAATTTTAGATACAAAAAAAAACCAACATTATCCTGCACTATTTCTTCGATATCTGCCAAACCAGTTGACCTACAGCGATAAAATAAATATGACTGAATTCTAGATTAAATTATCTATAAAATTGCATTAATAGATTTTAATTTTAGATACAAAAAAAAACCAACATTATCCTGCACTATTTCTTCGATATCTGCCAAACCAGTTGACCTACAGCGATAAAATAAATATGACTGAATTCTAGATTAAATTATCTATAAAATTGCATTAATAGATTTTAATTTTAGATACAAAAAAAAACCAACATTATCCTGCACTATTTCTTCGATATCTGCCAAACCAGTTGACCTACAGCGATAAAATAAATATGACTGAATTCTAGATTAAATTATCTATAAAATTGCATTAATAGATTTTAATTTTAGATACAAAAAAAAACCAACATTATCCTGCACTATTTCTTCGATATCTGCCAAACCAGTTGACCTACAGCGATAAAATAAATATGACTGAATTCTAGATTAAATTATCTATAAAATTGCATTAATAGATTTTAATTTTAGATACAAAAAAAAACCAACATTATCCTGCACTATTTCTTCGATATCTGCCAAACCAGTTGACCTACAGCGATAAAATAAATATGACTGAATTCTAGATTAAATTATCTATAAAATTGCATTAATAGATTTTAATTTTAGATACAAAAAAAAACCAACATTATCCTGCACTATTTCTTCGATATCTGCCAAACCAGTTGACCTACAGCGATAAAATAAATATGACTGAATTCTAGATTAAATTATCTATAAAATTGCATTAATAGATTTTAATTTTAGATACAAAAAAAAACCAACATTATCCTGCACTATTTCTTCGATATCTGCCAAACCAGTTGACCTACAGCGATAAAATAAATATGACTGAATTCTAGATTAAATTATCTATAAAATTGCATTAATAGATTTTAATTTTAGATACAAAAAAAAACCAACATTATCCTGCACTATTTCTTCGATATCTGCCAAACCAGTTGACCTACAGCGATAAAATAAATATGACTGAATTCTAGATTAAATTATCTATAAAATTGCATTAATAGATTTTAATTTTAGATACAAAAAAAAACCAACATTATCCTGCACTATTTCTTCGATATCTGCCAAACCAGTTGACCTACAGCGATAAAATAAATATGACTGAATTCTAGATTAAATTATCTATAAAATTGCATTAATAGATTTTAATTTTAGATACAAAAAAAAACCAACATTATCCTGCACTATTTCTTCGATATCTGCCAAACCAGTTGACCTACAGCGATAAAATAAATATGACTGAATTCTAGATTAAATTATCTATAAAATTGCATTAATAGATTTTAATTTTAGATACAAAAAAAAACCAACATTATCCTGCACTATTTCTTCGATATCTGCCAAACCAGTTGACCTACAGCGATAAAATAAATATGACTGAATTCTAGATTAAATTATCTATAAAATTGCATTAATAGATTTTAATTTTAGATACAAAAAAAAACCAACATTATCCTGCACTATTTCTTCGATATCTGCCAAACCAGTTGACCTACAGCGATAAAATAAATATGACTGAATTCTAGATTAAATTATCTATAAAATTGCATTAATAGATTTTAATTTTAGATACAAAAAAAAACCAACATTATCCTGCACTATTTCTTCGATATCTGCCAAACCAGTTGACCTACAGCGATAAAATAAATATGACTGAATTCTAGATTAAATTATCTATAAAATTGCATTAATAGATTTTAATTTTAGATACAAAAAAAAACCAACATTATCCTGCACTATTTCTTCGATATCTGCCAAACCAGTTGACCTACAGCGATAAAATAAATATGACTGAATTCTAGATTAAATTATCTATAAAATTGCATTAATAGATTTTAATTTTAGATACAAAAAAAAACCAACATTATCCTGCACTATTTCTTCGATATCTGCCAAACCAGTTGACCTACAGCGATAAAATAAATATGACTGAATTCTAGATTAAATTATCTATAAAATTGCATTAATAGATTTTAATTTTAGATACAAAAAAAAACCAACATTATCCTGCACTATTTCTTCGATATCTGCCAAACCAGTTGACCTACAGCGATAAAATAAATATGACTGAATTCTAGATTAAATTATCTATAAAATTGCATTAATAGATTTTAATTTTAGATACAAAAAAAAACCAACATTATCCTGCACTATTTCTTCGATATCTGCCAAACCAGTTGACCTACAGCGATAAAATAAATATGACTGAATTCTAGATTAAATTATCTATAAAATTGCATTAATAGATTTTAATTTTAGATACAAAAAAAAAACCAACATTATCCTGCACTATTTCTTCGATATCTGCCAAACCAGTTGACCTACAGCGATAAAATAAATATGACTGAATTCTAGATTAAATTATCTATAAAATTGCATTAATAGATTTTAATTTTAGATACAAAAAAAAACCAACATTATCCTGCACTATTTCTTCGATATCTGCCAAACCAGTTGACCTACAGCGATAAAATAAATATGACTGAATTCTAGATTAAATTATCTATAAAATTGCATTAATAGATTTTAATTTTAGATACAAAAAAAAACCAACATTATCCTGCACTATTTCTTCGATATCTGCCAAACCAGTTGACCTACAGCGATAAAATAAATATGACTGAATTCTAGATTAAATTATCTATAAAATTGCATTAATAGATTTTAATTTTAGATACAAAAAAAAACCAACATTATCCTGCACTATTTCTTCGATATCTGCCAAACCAGTTGACCTACAGCGATAAAATAAATATGACTGAATTCTAGATTAAATTATCTATAAAATTGCATTAATAGATTTTAATTTTAGATACAAAAAAAAACCAACATTATCCTGCACTATTTCTTCGATATCTGCCAAACCAGTTGACCTACAGCGATAAAATAAATATGACTGAATTCTAGATTAAATTATCTATAAAATTGCATTAATAGATTTTAATTTTAGATACAAAAAAAAAACCAACATTATCCTGCACTATTTCTTCGATATCTGCCAAACCAGTTGACCTACAGCGATAAAATAAATATGACTGAATTCTAGATTAAATTATCTATAAAATTGCATTAATAGATTTTAATTTTAGATACAAAAAAAAACCAACATTATCCTGCACTATTTCTTCGATATCTGCCAAACCAGTTGACCTACAGCGATAAAATAAATATGACTGAATTCTAGATTAAATTATCTATAAAATTGCATTAATAGATTTTAATTTTAGATACAAAAAAAAACCAACATTATCCTGCACTATTTCTTCGATATCTGCCAAACCAGTTGACCTACAGCGATAAAATAAATATGACTGAATTCTAGATTAAATTATCTATAAAATTGCATTAATAGATTTTAATTTTAGATACAAAAAAAAACCAACATTATCCTGCACTATTTCTTCGATATCTGCCAAACCAGTTGACCTACAGCGATAAAATAAATATGACTGAATTCTAGATTAAATTATCTATAAAATTGCATTAATAGATTTTAATTTTAGATACAAAAAAAAACCAACATTATCCTGCACTATTTCTTCGATATCTGCCAAACCAGTTGACCTACAGCGATAAAATAAATATGACTGAATTCTAGATTAAATTATCTATAAAATTGCATTAATAGATTTTAATTTTAGATACAAAAAAAAACCAACATTATCCTGCACTATTTCTTCGATATCTGCCAAACCAGTTGACCTACAGCGATAAAATAAATATGACTGAATTCTAGATTAAATTATCTATAAAATTGCATTAATAGATTTTAATTTTAGATACAAAAAAAAACCAACATTATCCTGCACTATTTCTTCGATATCTGCCAAACCAGTTGACCTACAGCGATAAAATAAATATGACTGAATTCTAGATTAAATTATCTATAAAATTGCATTAATAGATTTTAATTTTAGATACAAAAAAAAACCAACATTATCCTGCACTATTTCTTCGATATCTGCCAAACCAGTTGACCTACAGCGATAAAATAAATATGACTGAATTCTAGATTAAATTATCTATAAAATTGCATTAATAGATTTTAATTTTAGATACAAAAAAAAACCAACATTATCCTGCACTATTTCTTCGATATCTGCCAAACCAGTTGACCTACAGCGATAAAATAAATATGACTGAATTCTAGATTAAATTATCTATAAAATTGCATTAATAGATTTTAATTTTAGATACAAAAAAAAACCAACATTATCCTGCACTATTTCTTCGATATCTGCCAAACCAGTTGACCTACAGCGATAAAATAAATATGACTGAATTCTAGATTAAATTATCTATAAAATTGCATTAATAGATTTTAATTTTAGATACAAAAAAAAACCAACATTATCCTGCACTATTTCTTCGATATCTGCCAAACCAGTTGACCTACAGCGATAAAATAAATATGACTGAATTCTAGATTAAATTATCTATAAAATTGCATTAATAGATTTTAATTTTAGATACAAAAAAAAACCAACATTATCCTGCACTATTTCTTCGATATCTGCCAAACCAGTTGACCTACAGCGATAAAATAAATATGACTGAATTCTAGATTAAATTATCTATAAAATTGCATTAATAGATTTTAATTTTAGATACAAAAAAAAACCAACATTATCCTGCACTATTTCTTCGATATCTGCCAAACCAGTTGACCTACAGCGATAAAATAAATATGACTGAATTCTAGATTAAATTATCTATAAAATTGCATTAATAGATTTTAATTTTAGATACAAAAAAAAACCAACATTATCCTGCACTATTTCTTCGATATCTGCCAAACCAGTTGACCTACAGCGATAAAATAAATATGACTGAATTCTAGATTAAATTATCTATAAAATTGCATTAATAGATTTTAATTTTAGATACAAAAAAAAACCAACATTATCCTGCACTATTTCTTCGATATCTGCCAAACCAGTTGACCTACAGCGATAAAATAAATATGACTGAATTCTAGATTAAATTATCTATAAAATTGCATTAATAGATTTTAATTTTAGATACAAAAAAAAACCAACATTATCCTGCACTATTTCTTCGATATCTGCCAAACCAGTTGACCTACAGCGATAAAATAAATATGACTGAATTCTAGATTAAATTATCTATAAAATTGCATTAATAGATTTTAATTTTAGATACAAAAAAAAACCAACATTATCCTGCACTATTTCTTCGATATCTGCCAAACCAGTTGACCTACAGCGATAAAATAAATATGACTGAATTCTAGATTAAATTATCTATAAAATTGCATTAATAGATTTTAATTTTAGATACAAAAAAAAACCAACATTATCCTGCACTATTTCTTCGATATCTGCCAAACCAGTTGACCTACAGCGATAAAATAAATATGACTGAATTCTAGATTAAATTATCTATAAAATTGCATTAATAGATTTTAATTTTAGATACAAAAAAAAACCAACATTATCCTGCACTATTTCTTCGATATCTGCCAAACCAGTTGACCTACAGCGATAAAATAAATATGACTGAATTCTAGATTAAATTATCTATAAAATTGCATTAATAGATTTTAATTTTAGATACAAAAAAAAACCAACATTATCCTGCACTATTTCTTCGATATCTGCCAAACCAGTTGACCTACAGCGATAAAATAAATATGACTGAATTCTAGATTAAATTATCTATAAAATTGCATTAATAGATTTTAATTTTAGATACAAAAAAAAACCAACATTATCCTGCACTATTTCTTCGATATCTGCCAAACCAGTTGACCTACAGCGATAAAATAAATATGACTGAATTCTAGATTAAATTATCTATAAAATTGCATTAATAGATTTTAATTTTAGATACAAAAAAAACCAACATTATCCTGCACTATTTCTTCGATATCTGCCAAACCAGTTGACCTACAGCGATAAAATAAATATGACTGAATTCTAGATTAAATTATCTATAAAATTGCATTAATAGATTTTAATTTTAGATACAAAAAAAAACCAACATTATCCTGCACTATTTCTTCGATATCTGCCAAACCAGTTGACCTACAGCGATAAAATAAATATGACTGAATTCTAGATTAAATTATCTATAAAATTGCATTAATAGATTTTAATTTTAGATACAAAAAAAAACCAACATTATCCTGCACTATTTCTTCGATATCTGCCAAACCAGTTGACCTACAGCGATAAAATAAATATGACTGAATTCTAGATTAAATTATCTATAAAATTGCATTAATAGATTTTAATTTTAGATACAAAAAAAAACCAACATTATCCTGCACTATTTCTTCGATATCTGCCAAACCAGTTGACCTACAGCGATAAAATAAATATGACTGAATTCTAGATTAAATTATCTATAAAATTGCATTAATAGATTTTAATTTTAGATACAAAAAAAAACCAACATTATCCTGCACTATTTCTTCGATATCTGCCAAACCAGTTGACCTACAGCGATAAAATAAATATGACTGAATTCTAGATTAAATTATCTATAAAATTGCATTAATAGATTTTAATTTTAGATACAAAAAAAAACCAACATTATCCTGCACTATTTCTTCGATATCTGCCAAACCAGTTGACCTACAGCGATAAAATAAATATGACTGAATTCTAGATTAAATTATCTATAAAATTGCATTAATAGATTTTAATTTTAGATACAAAAAAAAACCAACATTATCCTGCACTATTTCTTCGATATCTGCCAAACCAGTTGACCTACAGCGATAAAATAAATATGACTGAATTCTAGATTAAATTATCTATAAAATTGCATTAATAGATTTTAATTTTAGATACAAAAAAAAACCAACATTATCCTGCACTATTTCTTCGATATCTGCCAAACCAGTTGACCTACAGCGATAAAATAAATATGACTGAATTCTAGATTAAATTATCTATAAAATTGCATTAATAGATTTTAATTTTAGATACAAAAAAAAACCAACATTATCCTGCACTATTTCTTCGATATCTGCCAAACCAGTTGACCTACAGCGATAAAATAAATATGACTGAATTCTAGATTAAATTATCTATAAAATTGCATTAATAGATTTTAATTTTAGATACAAAAAAAAACCAACATTATCCTGCACTATTTCTTCGATATCTGCCAAACCAGTTGACCTACAGCGATAAAATAAATATATACTGAATTCTAGATTAAATTATCTATAAAATTGCATTAATAGATTTTAATTTTAGATACAAAAAAAAACCAACATTATCCTGCACTATTTCTTCGATATCTGCCAAACCAGTTGACCTACAGCGATAAAATAAATATGACTGAATTCTAGATTAAATTATCTATAAAATTGCATTAATAGATTTTAATTTTAGATACAAAAAAAAACCAACATTATCCTGCACTATTTCTTCGATATCTGCCAAACCAGTTGACCTACAGCGATAAAATAAATATGACTGAATTCTAGATTAAATTATCTATAAAATTGCATTAATAGATTTTAATTTTAGATACAAAAAAAAACCAACATTATCCTGCACTATTTCTTCGATATCTGCCAAACCAGTTGACCTACAGCGATAAAATAAATATGACTGAATTCTAGATTAAATTATCTATAAAATTGCATTAATAGATTTTAATTTTAGATACAAAAAAAAACCAACATTATCCTGCACTATTTCTTCGATATCTGCCAAACCAGTTGACCTACAGCGATAAAATAAATATGACTGAATTCTAGATTAAATTATCTATAAAATTGCATTAATAGATTTTAATTTTAGATACAAAAAAAAACCAACATTATCCTGCACTATTTCTTCGATATCTGCCAAACCAGTTGACCTACAGCGATAAAATAAATATGACTGAATTCTAGATTAAATTATCTATAAAATTGCATTAATAGATTTTAATTTTAGATACAAAAAAAAACCAACATTATCCTGCACTATTTCTTCGATATCTGCCAAACCAGTTGACCTACAGCGATAAAATAAATATGACTGAATTCTAGATTAAATTATCTATAAAATTGCATTAATAGATTTTAATTTTAGATACAAAAAAAAACCAACATTATCCTGCACTATTTCTTCGATATCTGCCAAACCAGTTGACCTACAGCGATAAAATAAATATGACTGAATTCTAGATTAAATTATCTATAAAATTGCATTAATAGATTTTAATTTTAGATACAAAAAAAAACCAACATTATCCTGCACTATTTCTTCGATATCTGCCAAACCAGTTGACCTACAGCGATAAAATAAATATGACTGAATTCTAGATTAAATTATCTATAAAATTGCATTAATAGATTTTAATTTTAGATACAAAAAAAAACCAACATTATCCTGCACTATTTCTTCGATATCTGCCAAACCAGTTGACCTACAGCGATAAAATAAATATGACTGAATTCTAGATTAAATTATCTATAAAATTGCATTAATAGATTTTAATTTTAGATACAAAAAAAAACCAACATTATCCTGCACTATTTCTTCGATATCTGCCAAACCAGTTGACCTACAGCGATAAAATAAATATGACTGAATTCTAGATTAAATTATCTATAAAATTGCATTAATAGATTTTAATTTTAGATACAAAAAAAAACCAACATTATCCTGCACTATTTCTTCGATATCTGCCAAACCAGTTGACCTACAGCGATAAAATAAATATGACTGAATTCTAGATTAAATTATCTATAAAATTGCATTAATAGATTTTAATTTTAGATACAAAAAAAAACCAACATTATCCTGCACTATTTCTTCGATATCTGCCAAACCAGTTGACCTACAGCGATAAAATAAATATGACTGAATTCTAGATTAAATTATCTATAAAATTGCATTAATAGATTTTAATTTTAGATACAAAAAAAAACCAACATTATCCTGCACTATTTCTTCGATATCTGCCAAACCAGTTGACCTACAGCGATAAAATAAATATGACTGAATTCTAGATTAAATTATCTATAAAATTGCATTAATAGATTTTAATTTTAGATACAAAAAAAAACCAACATTATCCTGCACTATTTCTTCGATATCTGCCAAACCAGTTGACCTACAGCGATAAAATAAATATGACTGAATTCTAGATTAAATTATCTATAAAATTGCATTAATAGATTTTAATTTTAGATACAAAAAAAAACCAACATTATCCTGCACTATTTCTTCGATATCTGCCAAACCAGTTGACCTACAGCGATAAAATAAATATGACTGAATTCTAGATTAAATTATCTATAAAATTGCATTAATAGATTTTAATTTTAGATACAAAAAAAAACCAACATTATCCTGCACTATTTCTTCGATATCTGCCAAACCAGTTGACCTACAGCGATAAAATAAATATGACTGAATTCTAGATTAAATTATCTATAAAATTGCATTAATAGATTTTAATTTTAGATACAAAAAAAAACCAACATTATCCTGCACTATTTCTTCGATATCTGCCAAACCAGTTGACCTACAGCGATAAAATAAATATGACTGAATTCTAGATTAAATTATCTATAAAATTGCATTAATAGATTTTAATTTTAGATACAAAAAAAAACCAACATTATCCTGCACTATTTCTTCGATATCTGCCAAACCAGTTGACCTACAGCGATAAAATAAATATGACTGAATTCTAGATTAAATTATCTATAAAATTGCATTAATAGATTTTAATTTTAGATACAAAAAAAAACCAACATTATCCTGCACTATTTCTTCGATATCTGCCAAACCAGTTGACCTACAGCGATAAAATAAATATGACTGAATTCTAGATTAAATTATCTATAAAATTGCATTAATAGATTTTAATTTTAGATACAAAAAAAAACCAACATTATCCTGCACTATTTCTTCGATATCTGCCAAACCAGTTGACCTACAGCGATAAAATAAATATGACTGAATTCTAGATTAAATTATCTATAAAATTGCATTAATAGATTTTAATTTTAGATACAAAAAAAAACCAACATTATCCTGCACTATTTCTTCGATATCTGCCAAACCAGTTGACCTACAGCGATAAAATAAATATGACTGAATTCTAGATTAAATTATCTATAAAATTGCATTAATAGATTTTAATTTTAGATACAAAAAAAAACCAACATTATCCTGCACTATTTCTTCGATATCTGCCAAACCAGTTGACCTACAGCGATAAAATAAATATGACTGAATTCTAGATTAAATTATCTATAAAATTGCATTAATAGATTTTAATTTTAGATACAAAAAAAAACCAACATTATCCTGCACTATTTCTTCGATATCTGCCAAACCAGTTGACCTACAGCGATAAAATAAATATGACTGAATTCTAGATTAAATTATCTATAAAATTGCATTAATAGATTTTAATTTTAGATACAAAAAAAAACCAACATTATCCTGCACTATTTCTTCGATATCTGCCAAACCAGTTGACCTACAGCGATAAAATAAATATGACTGAATTCTAGATTAAATTATCTATAAAATTGCATTAATAGATTTTAATTTTAGATACAAAAAAAAACCAACATTATCCTGCACTATTTCTTCGATATCTGCCAAACCAGTTGACCTACAGCGATAAAATAAATATGACTGAATTCTAGATTAAATTATCTATAAAATTGCATTAATAGATTTTAATTTTAGATACAAAAAAAAACCAACATTATCCTGCACTATTTCTTCGATATCTGCCAAACCAGTTGACCTACAGCGATAAAATAAATATGACTGAATTCTAGATTAAATTATCTATAAAATTGCATTAATAGATTTTAATTTTAGATACAAAAAAAAACCAACATTATCCTGCACTATTTCTTCGATATCTGCCAAACCAGTTGACCTACAGCGATAAAATAAATATGACTGAATTCTAGATTAAATTATCTATAAAATTGCATTAATAGATTTTAATTTTAGATACAAAAAAAAACCAACATTATCCTGCACTATTTCTTCGATATCTGCCAAACCAGTTGACCTACAGCGATAAAATAAATATGACTGAATTCTAGATTAAATTATCTATAAAATTGCATTAATAGATTTTAATTTTAGATACAAAAAAAAACCAACATTATCCTGCACTATTTCTTCGATATCTGCCAAACCAGTTGACCTACAGCGATAAAATAAATATGACTGAATTCTAGATTAAATTATCTATAAAATTGCATTAATAGATTTTAATTTTAGATACAAAAAAAAACCAACATTATCCTGCACTATTTCTTCGATATCTGCCAAACCAGTTGACCTACAGCGATAAAATAAATATGACTGAATTCTAGATTAAATTATCTATAAAATTGCATTAATAGATTTTAATTTTAGATACAAAAAAAAACCAACATTATCCTGCACTATTTCTTCGATATCTGCCAAACCAGTTGACCTACAGCGATAAAATAAATATGACTGAATTCTAGATTAAATTATCTATAAAATTGCATTAATAGATTTTAATTTTAGATACAAAAAAAAACCAACATTATCCTGCACTATTTCTTCGATATCTGCCAAACCAGTTGACCTACAGCGATAAAATAAATATGACTGAATTCTAGATTAAATTATCTATAAAATTGCATTAATAGATTTTAATTTTAGATACAAAAAAAAACCAACATTATCCTGCACTATTTCTTCGATATCTGCCAAACCAGTTGACCTACAGCGATAAAATAAATATGACTGAATTCTAGATTAAATTATCTATAAAATTGCATTAATAGATTTTAATTTTAGATAC
>CATIYB010000034.1:0-28789 GCA_949715645.1 Portevinia maculata
AAGAAAACGTGCAGCATCTGGGAGCTAAAATTCAAAAAGTTGAACTTTTTTGTTTGTATCTAGATACAAAATCTATAAATGCACGTTGTTAGATAATTTAATCTAGAAATTCAGGAAAATTAATTATATCGCTGTAGGTCAACTGGTTTGGGAGATATCGAAGAAACCGTGCAGCATCTGGGAGCTAAAATTCAAAAAGTTGAACTTTTTTGTTTGTATCTAGATACAAAATCTATAAATGCACGTTGTTAGATAATTTAATCTAGAATTCAGGCAACTTAACTTTATTGCTCTAGGTCAACTGGTTTAGGAGATATCGAAGAAAACGTGCAGCATCTGGGAGCTAAAATTCAAAAGTTGAACTTTTTTGTTTGTATCTAGATACAAAATCTATAAATGCACGTTGTTAGATAATTTAATCTAGAATTCAGGCAACTTAACTTTATTGCTCTAGGTCAACTGGTTTAGGAGATATCGAAGAAAACGTGCAGCATCTGGAGCTAAAATTCAAAAAGTTGAACTTTTTTGTTTGTATCGAGATACAAAATCTATAAATGCACGTTGTTAGATAATTTAATCTAGAATTCAGGCAACTTAACTTTATTGCTCTAGGTCAACTGGTTTAGGAGATATCGAAGAAAACGTGCAGCATCTGGGAGCTAAAATTCAAAAAGTTGAACTTTTTTGTTTGTATCTAGATACAAAATCTATAAATGCACGTTGTTAGATAATTTAATCTAGAATTCAGGAAAATTAATTATATCGCTGTAGGTCAACTGGTTTGGGAGATATCGAAGAAACCGTGCAGCATCTGGGAGCTAAAATTCAAAAAGTTGAACTTTTTTGTTTGTATCTAGATACAAAATCTATAAATGCACGTTGTTAGATAATTTAATCTAGAATTCAGGCAACTTAACTTTATTGCTCTAGGTCAACTGGTTTAGGAGATATCGAAGAAAACGTGCAGCATCTGGGAGCTAAAATTCAAAAAGTTGAACTTTTTTGTTTGTATCGAGATACAAAATCTATAAATGCACGTTGTTAGATAATTTAATCTAGAATTCAGGCAACTTAACTTTATTGCTCTAGGTCAACTGGTTTGGGAGATATCGAAGAAACCGTGCAGCATCTGGGAGCTAAAATTCAAAAAGTTGAACTTTTTTGTTTGTATCTAGATACAAAATCTATAAATGCACGTTGTTAGATAATTTAATCTAGAATTCAGGCAACTTAACTTTATTGCTCTAGGTCAACTGGTTTAGGAGATATCGAAGAAAACGTGCAGCATCTGGGAGCTAAAATTCAAAAAGTTGAACTTTTTTGTTTGTATCTAGATACAAAATCTATAAATGCACGTTGTTAGATAATTTAATCTAGAATTCAGGCAACTTAACTTTATTGCTCTAGGTCAACTGGTTTAGGAGATATCGAAGAAAACGTGCAGCATCTGGGAGCTAAAATTCAAAAAGTTGAACTTTTTTGTTTGTATCTAGATACAAAATCTATAAATGCACGTTGTTAGATAATTTAATCTAGAATTCAGGCAACTTAACTTTATTGCTCTAGGTCAACTGGTTTAGGAGATATCGAAGAAAACGTGCAGCATCTGGGAGCTAAAATTCAAAAAGTTGAACTTTTTTGTTTGTATCTAGATACAAAATCTATAAATGCACGTTGTTAGATAATTTAATCTAGAATTCAGGCAACTTAACTTTATTGCTCTAGGTCAACTGGTTTAGGAGATATCGAAGAAAACGTGCAGCATCTGGGAGCTAAAATTCAAAAAGTTGAACTTTTTTGTTTGTATCTAGATACAAAATCTATAAATGCACGTTGTTAGATAATTTAATCTAGAATTCAGGCAACTTAACTTTATTGCTCTAGGTCAACTGGTTTAGGAGATATCGAAGAAAACGTGCAGCATCTGGGAGCTAAAATTCAAAAAGTTGAACTTTTTTGTTTGTATCTAGATACAAAATCTATAAATGCACGTTGTTAGATAATTTAATCTAGAATTCAGGAAATTAATTATATCGCTGTAGGTCAACTGGTTTGGGAGATATCGAAGAAACCGTGCAGCATCTGGGAACTAAAATTCAAAAAGTTGAACTTTTTTGTTTGTATCTAGATACAAAATCTATAAATGCACGTTGTTAGATAATTTAATCTAGAATTCAGGCAACTTAACTTTATTGCTCTAGGTCAACTGGTTTAGGAGATATCGAAGAAAACGTGCAGCATCTGGGAGCTAAAATTCAAAAAGTTGAACTTTTTTGTTTGTATCTAGATACAAAATCTATAAATGCACGTTGTTAGATAATTTAATCTAGAATTCAGGCAACTTAACTTTATTGCTCTAGGTCAACTGGTTTAGGAGATATCGAAGAAAACGTGCAGCATCTGGGAGCTAAAATTCAAAAAGTTGAACTTTTTTGTTTGTATCGAGATACAAAATCTATAAATGCACGTTGTTAGATAATTTAATCTAGAATTCAGGCAACTTAACTTTATTGCTCTAGGTCAACTGGTTTAGGAGATATCGAAGAAAACGTGCAGCATCTGGGAGCTAAAATTCAAAAAGTTGAACTTTTTTGTTTGTATCTAGATACAAAATCTATAAATGCACGTTGTTAGATAATTTAATCTAGAATTCAGGCAACTTAACTTTATTGCTCTAGGTCAACTGGTTTAGGAGATATCGAAGAAAACGTGCAGCATCTGGGAGCTAAAATTCAAAAAGTTGAACTTTTTTGTTTTGTATCTAGATACAAAATCTATAGATGCACGTTGTTAGATAATTTAATCTAGAATTCAGGCAACTTAACTTTATTGCTCTAGGTCAACTGGTTTAGGAGATATCGAAGAAAACGTGCAGCATCTGGGAGCTAAAATTCAAAAAGTTGAACTTTTTTGTTTGTATCTAGATACAAAATCTATATATGCACGTTGTTAGATAATTTAATCTAGAATTCAGGCAACTTAACTTTATTGCTCTAGGTCAACTGGTTTAGGAGATATCGAAGAAACCGTGCAGCATCTGGGAGCTAAAATTCAAAAAGTTGAACTTTTTTGTTTGTATCTAGATACAAAATCTATAAATGCACGTTGTTAGATAATTTAATCTAGAATTCAGGCAACTTAACTTTATTGCTCTAGGTCAACTGGTTTAGGAGATATCGAAGAAAACGTGCAGCATCTGGGAGCTAAAATTCAAAAAGTTAAACTTTTTTGTTTGTATCTAGATACAAAATCTATAAATGCACGTTGTTAGATAATTTAATCTAGAATTGAGGCAACTTAACTTTATTGCTCTAGGTCAACTGGTTTAGGAGATATCGAATCTGGGAGCTAAAATTCAAAAGGTTGAACTTTTTTGTTTGTATCTAGATACAAAATCTATAAATGCACGTTGTTAGATAATTTAATCTAGAATTCAGGCAACTTAACTTTATTGCTCTAGGTCAACTGGTTTAGGAGATATCGAAGAAAACGTGCAGCATCTGGGAGCTAAAATTCAAAAAGTTGAACTTTTTTGTTTGTATCTAGATACAAAATCTATAAATGCACGTTGTTAGATAATTCAATCTAGAATTCAGGCAACTTAACTTTATTGCTCTAGGTCAACTGGTTTAGGAGATATCGAAGAAAACGTGCAGCATCTGGGAGCTAAAATTCAAAAAGTTGAACTTTTTTGTTTGTATCTAGATACAAAATCTATAAATGCACGTTGTTAGATAATTTAATCTAGAATTCAGGCAACTTAACTTAAAAACTGGTTTAGGAGATATCGAAGAAAACGTGCAGCATCTGGGAGCTAAAATTCAAAAAGTTGAACTTTTTTGTTTGTATCTAGATACAAAATCTATAAATGCACGTTGTTAGATAATTTAATCTAGAATTCAGGCAACTTAACTTTATTGCTCTAGGTCAACTGGTTTAGGAGATATCGAAGAAAACGTGCAGCATCTGGGAGCTAAAATTCAAAAAGTTGAACTTTTTTGTTTGTATCGAGATACAAAATCTATAAATGCACGTTGTTAGATAATTTAATCTAGAATTCAGGAAAATTAATTATATCGCTGTAGGTCAACTGGTTTGGGAGATATCGAAGAAACCGTGCAGCATCTGGGAACTAAAATTCAAAAAGTTGAACTTTTTTGTTTGTATCTAGATACAAAATCTATAAATGCACGTTGTTAGATAATTTAATCTAGAATTCAGGCAACTTAACTTTATTGCTCTAGGTCAACTGGTTTAGGAGATATCGAAGAAAACGTGCAGCATCTGGGAGCTAAAATTCAAAAAGTTGAACTTTTTTGTTTGTATCTAGATACAAAATCTATAAATGCACGTTGTTAGATAATTTAATCTAGAATTCAGGCAACTTAACTTTATTGCTCTAGGTCAACTGGTTTAGGAGATATCGAAGAAAACGTGCAGCATCTGGGAGCTAAAATTCAAAAAGTTGAACTTTTTTGTTTGTATCGAGATACAAAATCTATAAATGCACGTTGTTAGATAATTTAATCTAGAATTCAGGCAACTTAACTTTATTGCTCTAGGTCAACTGGTTTAGGAGATATCGAAGAAAACGTGCAGCATCTGGGAGCTAAAATTCAAAAAGTTGAACTTTTTTGTTTGTATCTAGATACAAAATCTATAAATGCACGTTGTTAGATAATTTAATCTAGAATTCAGGCAACTTAACTTTATTGCTCTAGGTCAACTGGTTTAGGAGATATCGAAGAAAACGTGCAGCATCTGGGAGCTAAAATTCAAAAAGTTGAACTTTTTTGTTTTGTATCTAGATACAAAATCTATAGATGCACGTTGTTAGATAATTTAATCTAGAATTCAGGCAACTTAACTTTATTGCTCTAGGTCAACTGGTTTAGGAGATATCGAAGAAAACGTGCAGCATCTGGGAGCTAAAATTCAAAAAGTTGAACTTTTTTGTTTGTATCTAGATACAAAATCTATATATGCACGTTGTTAGATAATTTAATCTAGAATTCAGGCAACTTAACTTTATTGCTCTAGGTCAACTGGTTTAGGAGATATCGAAGAAACCGTGCAGCATCTGGGAGCTAAAATTCAAAAAGTTGAACTTTTTTGTTTGTATCTAGATACAAAATCTATAAATGCACGTTGTTAGATAATTTAATCTAGAATTCAGGCAACTTAACTTTATTGATCTAGGTCAACTGGTTTAGGAGATATCGAAGAAAACGTGCAGCATCTGGGAGCTAAAATTCAAAAAGTTAAACTTTTTTGTTTGTATCTAGATACAAAATCTATAAATGCACGTTGTTAGATAATTTAATCTAGAATTGAGGCAACTTAACTTTATTGCTCTAGGTCAACTGGTTTAGGAGATATCGAATCTGGGAGCTAAAATTCAAAAGGTTGAACTTTTTTGTTTGTATCTAGATACAAAATCTATAAATGCACGTTGTTAGATAATTTAATCTAGAATTCAGGCAACTTAACTTTATTGCTCTAGGTCAACTGGTTTAGGAGATATCGAAGAAAACGTGCAGCATCTGGGAGCTAAAATTCAAAAAGTTTAACTTTTTTGTTTGTATCTAGATACAAAATCTATAAATGCACGTTGTTAGATAATTTAATCTAGAATTCAGGCAACTTAACTTTATTGCTCTAGGTCAACTGGTTTAGGAGATATCGAAGAAAACGTGCAGCATCTGGGAGCTAAAATTCAAAAAGTTGAACTTTTTTGTTTGTATCTAGATACAAAATCTATAAATGCACGTTGTTAGATAATTTAATCTAGAATTCAGGAAAATTAATTATATCGCTGTAGGTCAACTGGTTTGGGAGATATCGAAGAAACCGTGCAGCATCTGGGAGCTAAAATTCAAAAAGTTGAACTTTTTTGTTTGTATCTAGATACAAAATCTATAAATGCACGTTGTTAGATAATTTAATCTAGAATTCAGGCAACTTAACTTTATTGCTCTAGGTCAACTGGTTTAGGAGATATCGAAGAAACCGTGCAGCATCTGGGAGCTAAAATTCAAAAAGTTGAACTTTTTTGTTTGTATCTAGATACAAAATCTATAAATGCACGTTGTCAGATAATTTAATCTAGAATTCAGGCAACTTAACTTTATTGCTCTAGGTCAACTGGTTTAGGAGATATCGAAGAAAACGTGCAGCATCTGGGAGCTAAAATTCAAAAAGTTGAAGTTTTTTGGTTGTATCTAGATACAAAATCTATAAATGCACGTTGTTAGATAATTTAATCAAGAATTCAGGCAACTTAACGTTATTGCTCTAGGTCAACTGGTTTAGGAGATATCGAAGAAAACGTGCAGCATCTGGGAGCTAAAATTCAAAAAGTTAACTTTTTTGTTTGTATCTAGATACAAAATCTATAAATGCACGTTGTTAGATAATTTAATCTAGAATTCAGGAAAATTAATTATATCGCTGTAGGTCAACTGGTTTGGGAGATATCGAAGAAACCGTGCAGCATCTGGGAGCTAAAATTCAAAAAGTTGAACTTTTTTGTTTGTATCTAGATACAAAATCTATAAATGCACGTTGTTAGATAATTTAATCTAGAATTCAGGCAACTTAACTTTATTGCTCTAGGTCAACTGGTTTAGGAGATATCGAAGAAAACGTGCAGCATCTGGGAGCTAAAATTCAAAAAGTTGAACTTTTTTGTTTGTATCGAGATACAAAATCTATAAATGCTCGTTGTTAGATAATTTAATGTAGAATTCAGGAAAATTAATTATATCGCTGTAGGTCAACTGGAGCTAAAATTCAAAAAGTTGAACTTTTTTGTTTGTATCTAGATACAAAATCTATAAATGCACGTTGTTAGATAATTTAATCTAGAATTCAGGCAACTTAACTTTATTGCTCTAGGTCAACTGGTTTAGGAGATATCGAAGAAAACGTGCAGCATCTGGGAGCTAAAATTCAAAAAGTTGAACTTTTTTGTTTGTATCTAGATAGAAAATCTATAAATGCACGTTGTTAGATAATTTAATCTAGAATTCAGGCAACTTAACTTTATTGCTCTAGGTCAACTGGTTTAGGAGATATCGAAGAAAACGTGCAGCATCTGGGAGCTAAAATTCAAAAAGTTGAACTTTTTTGTTTGTATCTAGATACAAAATCTATAAATGCACGTTGTTAGATAATTTAATCAAGAATTCAGGCAACTTAACGTTATTGCTCTAGGTCAACTGGTTTAGGAGATATCGAAGAAAACGTGCAGCATCTGGGAGCTAAAATTCAAAAAGTTAACTTTTTTGTTTGTATCTAGATACAAAATCTATAAATGCACGTTGTTAGATAATTTAATCTAGAATTCAGGAAAATTAATTATATCGCTGTAGGTCAACTGGTTTGGGAGATATCGAAGAAACCGTGCAGCATCTGGGAGCTAAAATTCAAAAAGTTGAACTTTTTTGTTTGTATCTAGATACAAAATCTATAAATGCACGTTGTTAGATAATTTAATCTAGAATTCAGGCAACTTAACTTTATTGCTCTAGGTCAACTGGTTTAGGAGATATCGAAGAAAACGTGCAGCATCTGGGAGCTAAAATTCAAAAAGTTGAACTTTTTTGTTTGTATCTAGATACAAAATCTATAAATGCACGTTGTTAGATAATTTAATCTAGAATTCAGGCAACTTAACTTTATTGCTTTAGGTCAACAGGTTTAGGAGATATCGAAGAAAACGTGCAGCATCTGGGAGCTAAAATTCAAAAAGTTGAACTTTTTTGTTTGTATCTAGATACAAAATCTATAAATGCACGTTGTTAGATAATTTATTCTAGAATTCAGGCAACTTAACTTTATTGCTCTAGGTCAACTGGTTTAGGAGATATCGAAGAAAACGTGCAGCATCTGGGAGCTAAAATTCAAAAAGTTGAACTTTTTTGTTTGTATCTAGATACAAAATCTATAAATGCACGTTGTTAGATAATTTAATCTAGAATTCAGGCAACTTAACTTTATTGCTCTAGGTCAACTGGTTTAGGAGATATCGAAGAAAACGTGCAGCATCTGGGAGCTAAAATTCAAAAAGTTGAACTTTTTTGTTTGTATCTAGATAGAAAATCTATAAATGCACGTTGTTAGATAATTTAATCTAGAATTCAGGCAACTTAACTTTATTGCTCTAGGTCAACTGGTTTAGGAGATATCGAAGAAAACGTGCAGCATCTGGGAGCTAAAATTCAAAAAGTTGAACTTTTTTGTTTGTATATAGATACAAAATCTATAAATGCACGTTGTTAGATAATTTAATCTAGAATTCAGGCAACTTAACTTTATTGCTCTAGGTCAACTGGTTTAGGAGATATCGAAGAAAACGTGCAGCATCTGGGAGCTAAAATTCAAAAAGTTGAACTTTTTTGTTTGTATCTAGATACAAAATCTATAAATGCACGTTGTTAGATAATTTAATCTAGAATTCAGGCAACTTAACTTTATTGCTCTAGGTCAACTGGTTTAGGAGATATCGAAGAAAACGTGCAGCATCTGGGAGCTAAAATTCAAAAAGTTGAACTTTTTTGTTTGTATCTAGATACAAAATCTATAAATGCACGTTGTTAGATAATTTAATCTAGAATTCAGGCAACTTAACTTTATTGCTCTAGGTCAACTGGTTTAGGAGATATCGAAGAAAACGTGCAGCATCTGGGAGCTAAAATTCAAAAAGTTGAACTTTTTTGTTTGTATCTAGATACAAAATCTATAAATGCACTTTGTTAGATAATTTAATCAAGAATTCAGGCAACTTAACTTTATTGCTCTAGGTCAACTGGTTTAGGAGATATCGAAGAAAACGTGCAGCATCTGGGAGCTAAAATTCAAAAAGTTGAACTTTTTTGTTTGTATCTAGATACAAAATCTATAAATGCACGTTGTTAGATAATTTAATCTAGAATTCAGGCAACTTAACTTTATTGCTCTAGGTCAACTGGTTTAGGAGATATCGAAGAAAACGTGCAGCATCTGGGAGCTAAAATTCAAAAAGTTGAACTTTTTTGTTTGTATCTAGATACAAAATCTATAAATGGACGTTGTTAGATAATTTAATCTAGAATTCAGGCAACTTAACTTTATTGCTCTAGGTCAACTGGTTTAGGAGATATCGAAGAAAACGTGCAGCATCTGGGAGCTAAAATTCAAAAAGTTGAACTTTTTTGTTTGTATCTACATACAAAATCTATAAATGCACGTTGTTAGATAATTTAATCTAGAATTCAGGCAACTTAACTTTATTGCTCTAGGTCAACTGGTTTAGGAGATATCGAAGAAAACGTGCAGCATCTGGGAGCTAAAATTCAAAAAGTTGAACTTTTTTGTTTGTATCTAGATCGAAAATCTATAAATGCACGTTGTTAGATAATTTAATCTAGAATTCAGGCAACTTAACTTTATTGCTCTAGGTCAACTGGTTTAGGAGATATCGAAGAAACCGTGCAGCATCTGGGAGCTAAAATTCAAAAAGTTGAACTTTTTTTTTTGTATCTAGATCGAAAATCTATAAATACACGTTGTTAGATAATTTAATCTAGAATTCAGGCAACTTAACTTTATTGCTCTAGGTCAACTGGTTTAGGAGATATCGAAGAAACCGTGCAGCATCTGGGAGCTAAAATTCAAAAAGTTGAACTTTTTTGTTTGTTTCTAGATACAAAATCTATAAATGCACGTTGTTAGATAATTTAATCTAGAATTCAGGCAACTTAACTTTATTGCTCTAGGTCAACTGGTTTAGGAGATATCGAAGAAAACGTGCAGCATCTGGGAGCTAAAATTCAAAAAGTTGAACTTTTTTGTTTGTATCTAGATACAAAATCTATAAATGCACGTTGTTAGATAATTTAATCTAGAATTCAGGCAACTTAACTTTATTGCTCTAGGTCAACTGGTTTAGGAGATATCGAAGAAAACGTGCAGCATCTGGGAGCTAAAATTCAAAAAGTTGAACTTTTTTGTTTGTATCTAGATACAAAATCTATAAATGCACGTTGTTAGATAATTTAATCTAGAATTCAGGCAACTTAACTTTATTGCTCTAGGTCAACTGGTTTAGGAGATATCGAAGAAAATGTGCAGCATCTGGGAGCTAAAAAGTTGAACTTTTTTGTTTGTATCTAGATACAAAATCTATAAATGCACGTTGTTAGATAATTTAATCTAGAATTCAGGCAACTTAACTTTATTGCTCTAGGTCAACTGGTTTAGGAGATATCGAAGAAAACGTGCAGCATCTGGGAGCTAAAATTCAAAAAGTTGAACTTTTTTGTTTGTATCTAGATACAAAATCTATAAATGCACGTTGTTAGATAATTTAATCAAGAATTCAGGCAACTTAACTTTATTGCTCTAGGTCAACTGGTTTAGGAGATATCGAAGAAAACGTGCAGCATCTGGGAGCTAAAATTCAAAAAGTTTAACTTTTTTGTTTGTATCTAGATACAAAATCTATAAATGCACGTTGTTAGATAATTTAATCTAGAATTCAGGCAACTTAACTTTATTGCTCTAGGTCAACTGGTTTAGGAGATATCGAAGAAAACGTGCAGCATCTGGGAGCTAAAATTCAAAAAGTTGAACTTTTTTGTTTGTATCTAGATACAAAATCTATAAATGCACGTTGTTAGATAATTTAATCTAGAATTCAGGCAACTTAACTTTATTGCTCTAGGTCAACTGGTTTAGGAGATATCGAAGAAAACGTGCAGCATCTGGGAGCTAAAATTCAAAAAGTTGAACTTTTTTGTTTGTATCTAGATACAAAATCTATAAATGCACGTTGTTAGATAATTTAATCTAGAATTCAGGCAACTTAACTGTAGAATATTAGAGCGGATACTTAGCGATGGCTGTGGATTAAGAAGTCCTTAAGAAAAGATGTTAGACGTCTATTTACAATGAAGTATTTTATTCAAGTGAAAGATAATTAAACAGAAGAATAAGTATGTCAAGATAGGGTGAATAAGGTGAATACGTAATAGATATATTTAAAGTATAGATGGCAGTATTATTTGTAAGTGTTGCCATAGTACAATAAGATCAATTCTTTATATTTAATATACCCTCTCAACACTTTATAATTCGAAGTTTTAAACAATCATACTATAATTTTAATTCATAAACATTATTCCAAGATTTGTAAAAAGATTATTATGTTTTGGTAAAGATACATTTTTGGTTAGTGGATCGGCTAACATATTGTCCGTCGATAAGTATTTCAGACACACAGTTCCATCAGCTATGGCGTCACGGATGTAGTGGTACCTTATGTGAAGGTGTTTGGTACGTGAACGTCGTCCTTTATAGTTGGCTATGTACTGTGCACTCTGACTATCGGTGTATAAAATGATTGGTTCATCAGCATAATGTAGACCAAGTTCGACAAGCAAAAGTTTAAAGTACTTTGCTCGTTTTGCAGCAGACGTCAAAGTTACATACTCGGCTTCGGCGCTGGATGTCGTCACGATAGATTGCTTACGGGATTCCCAGTCGATTGGAGCACCGGACAGAACAAACACGACACCAGATTGCGACTTTCTATCATTGACATCTTCGGCATAACTTGAGTCAGCGTATGCAGTAATTGGTTTCTCAGATCTGCAATAACAAATTTTAGTATTGACAGTACCTTTTAAATATCTAAGAACAGAAATAGCTGAGTTCCAATGTTGAACTCTTGGATCTTGATTAAATTGCGATAGTGTATTTACGGAAAATGCTATATCAGGCCTACTAAATGTAGCTAAATGAAGCAAGCTTCCTATGAGTTCCTGATAGGTTTTTTGCTTAATTGATTTGTTTTCACCCTCAATTTGTGGCTCTTTTTCCAGTTTGGTTTTAGGTGGTAACGGTAGATTTCGCGGCTTACAATCAGTCAAATTATATTTTGAAATCAAGTTCCTTATGTAATTCGACTGGCTGACTGATAAAGTTTTCCGCTTGCGATCTCGCGAAATTTCCAATCCTATAGTGAGTTTGGGTTCGCCCATGTCCTTAATTTCAAAGTATTTTTTTAAATGCGATTTTAGATTAGTATATTCAGAATTATTATTTGTTGCGACAATTAAATCATCAACATAGGCTGTAATGTATGTATCTGTTCCATTTTGTTTTTTAAAATAGAAACATTTATCATAATTTGAATTTGTGAAGTCGATTTCTTGAAGTTTGCTATCTAACTTTTTGTTCCATTGATAACCCGATTGTTTTAAACCATAAATAGATTTTTGTAATTTGCAAACTTTTGATTTGTCGTTTACGAAACCTGCTGGCTGCTCCATGAAGATCTCTTCATCAAGATCTCCATATAAGAAAGCTGTTGAAACGTCGATGTGGTGGAGATTCAAATTATATTCCGTAGCAATGGCATAGAGCATTCGAATAGAGCTAATCTCAGCAACTGGAGCAAATGTTTCAAAGTAATCTACCCCATACATTTGTGAGTAACCTTTTGCTACAAGCCTCGCTTTTCTTCTTTCTACAGTTCCGTCTGAGTTACGCTTAGTTTTAAATACCCATCGGCATCCGATAACATTTTTATCTTTAGGACGGTCTACGATTTCCCAGGTTCTATTTTTGTTCAAAAAATCTATTTCAACATTCATTGCTTTGGTCCATTCTTCAACATTTGGAGAAGATTCAATATCTTTTAAACATTCAGGATCGTCAACTTCAGCTAAATAAGAAGTTTCCTTATCCTCATCCGATATTTGTTCTTCATAGGAAGTTTCCTTATAATTGGGTATGGGAATGTTTCGCCTCGGTCTTGGATTTTCTCCAGCCTCAACAGCTACTATTGGTTTCCCTTTTGTTGGTGTATCGGCTTTTGAGTGAACCCCATTCTCGTCACTCTGTTTGTTTGGATTTGTGTCTACCCCATTCTCGTCTATGTATGTATTTTGATTACCTAAAGCTTCCTCAAAGTGTTCCTCATCCTCAGACGATATTTGTTGCGAGCTATCCCTTTTGTCACTTTCTGTTTTATCTTTGTTCTCTTTTTGTTCAAAATCTATTCCTGCTACACCTGTTTTTGCTTTATCTATTTCTTTTAAATTTGTTCCGGCTTCTCCTGTTCCTTCTTCAAAATTTATATACTGTTTTTCTTTTTCAGAATCTTCAATGAAAGCTACGTCTCGACTTTTGATTACTGATCTTGTGCCCCTTTTCCACAGTCTATATGCTTTAGCATCCTCACAATAGCCTATCAACACAAACTCTTCGCTTCTGGCCTCGAACTTGCTTTGATTTCCAGCTTTGTTTAATGCAAATGCTCTCGCCCCTACCTCCCTGAAATATGAAACGCTAGGGATCTTTCCTGACCATAATTCTTCAGGGGTTTTGTTATGGTTTGATGTAGTAGGGCATCGATTGCGTATGTGGGCTGAAGTATGGACCAACTCTGCCCATAGAAAATCTGGAAAATCAGCTTTAATCTTTAAACACCTTGCCATCTCGACAAGTGTGCGATTGGCACGTTCAGCCACACCGTTTTGTTGAGGTGTATAGGGTGAACTAAACTCTTGCTTAATGCCATTTGACTGGCATAAACTTCTAAAAGCATTGCTGGTATATTCTGACCCATTGTCAGAGCGAAATCTTTTAATTTTTGTATTCATTTGATTTTCTACGTAATTTTTAAATTGAATAAATTTATCAATCATTTCAGATTTCTTTCTAATTATATATACGAATATTTTTCTAGAGAAATCGTCGATAAAAGTAACAAAATACAACGACTTACTCAGTGACTCCGTTTTCATAGGTCCGCATATATCCGAGTGTATGAGCTCCAAACAAGATGCTGTCGATTTCTCGTGTTTTTTATTGAACGGCAGGCGGGTTTGCTTACCTCGGATACACGTTGTGCAGTCTAACTCGTAGCTCTTAAATTTTGGAAGCCCCCGGACAAGATTTTCGCGTTGTAAATGTTTCAGTGATGCTCCGTTCAAGTGTCCCATTCTGTTGTGCCAGAGTTTGAAATTTCCTGCTGCCTTTACAGATGCTACAGTCTCAGCGCTCTTGATGTTGCAAGCTTTTTCTTTGATTGGATACACAAAGTAAAGCCCTTCCACCTTATCAGCACTCATGAGCTGTTGACCACTTTTGTTCACAACACGTGCGTAATTAGCCTCAAAAAACACTTTCACACCATTCATTGTTGCTTTGTTGATAGAGATTAAGTTTTCCTTAAGATCTGGAACATACAATGTATTAAAAAGAGAACAATATAAAGGTTTTTTATTGACTTCACTGACAATATCAACAGTTCCGATACCCATAATTTGTACTTGCTTATCATTAGCAAGTTTAACATACCCAATGTGACGTTTGGATAGAGAAGAAAAAAACATTTCACTGTGGCACATGTGCGATGTAGCTCCACTGTCCAAGCACCATCGTGTGTTATCTTTCTGTTTACGACTCTCTGTCACTTCCAGTACTTTTGTCGGTGACAAGTTCAAATACTCCTGTATCACAAATCCACTTTCATACACGTCATCAACCTGTTTTGCCATTTCTCCATGTGATCGGCAGTCCCTCGCCTTGTGTCCTCTTCGTCCACATATTCGGCAATTGTAGTTACAATACCTTGCGCTAGATGAACTAGCTTGTTGTGGTGGTCGACTGGACTGCTTGGGCTTATTGTAATGAGATGAGTACCGATTATGATTAAAATTACCTTTTGCTCTCATGGCGTTATCATTTGATGACACTCTCTTTTTGTCGCCAACTTCCATAAGCCTAATACGAACTGTTTCTAATGATGGGAAGTCTTTTTGTGCTGCGAATGCTGCTTGTACGTCTTTATAACTTTCATCGAGACTATCTAAGAGAATTACAACAAGAAGATCATCATCAAGTTTGGCCTCTAGTTCCGTCAATCGACTGATTATAGCACAGTACTCTCGCAAGTATTCGTCCATACTCTGGGTGCTGCTCATGCGAATATTCAATAGTTTTTTGAACTCTTCTGCTTTTTGTCGCACACTTCGCCTGTCGTAGCTGGATTGCAAGAAATCCCAGATTTCTTTTGAAGTTTTGAAATTTTTTACGAGTGCTACCACGTGCGGTTCTATTGCAAGTAAAAGTTCACTTCGGGCATCGAAATCTTTGTCATCCCATTTGTCTTGTTCTGCTTTTGCTACTGGCCGCGTATCTAGCCCCTGGACGATTTTGAGAAAACGAAGCTTATGTAAAACTCCTTCCATTTGCGCCCTCCAAGTCGGATAATTTTCGCCATTGAAAATAGCGATTCTGCTTTGCACTGTGTTTGAAAACGACATCATAGAAATTTAATTCAGGGATTAAAAGTTATGAAAATGTAGTTTCAATTAAAATCAAAATTATGTTTCACACCAACTGGGCCCATAACCTGTAGAATATTAGAGCGGATACTTAGCGATGGCTGTGGATTAAGAAGTCCTTAAGAAAAGATGTTAGACGTCTATTTACAATGAAGTATTTTATTCAAGTGAAAGATAATTAAACAGAAGAATAAGTATGTCAAGATAGGGTGAATAAGGTGAACACGTAATAGATATATTTAAAGTATAGATGGCAGTATTATTTGTAAGTGTTGCCATAGTACAATAAGATCAATTCTTTATATTTAATATTAACTTTATTGCTCTAGGTCAACTGGTTTAGGAGATATCGAAGAAAACGTGCAGCATCTGGGAGCTAAAATTCAAAAAATTGAACTTTTTTGTTTGTATCTAGATACAAAATCTATAAATGCACGTTGTTAGATAATTTAATCTAGAATTCAGGCAACTTAACTTTATTGCTCTAGGTCAACTGGTTTAGGAGATATCGAAGAAAACGTGCAGCATCTGGGAGCTAAAATTCAAAAAGTTGAACTTTTTTGTTTGTATCTAGATACAAAATCTATAAATGCACGTTGTTAGATAATTTAATCTAGAATTCAGGCAACTTAACTTTATTGCTCTAGGTCAACTGGTTTAGGAGATATCGAAGAAACCGTGCAGCATCTGGGAGCTAAAATTCAAAAAGTTTAACTTTTTTGTTTGTATCTAGATACAAAATCTATAAATGCACGTTGTTAGATAATTTAATCTAGAATTCAGGCAACTTAACTTTATTGCTCTAGGTCAACTGGTTTAGGAGATATCGAAGAAAACGTGCAGCATCTGGGAGCTAAAATTCAAAAAGTTGAACTTTTTTGTTTGTATCTAGATACAAAAACTATAAATGCACGTTGTTAGATAATTTAATCTAGAATTCAGGCAACTTAACTTTATTGCTCTAGGTCAACTGGTTTAGGAGATATCGAAGAAAACGTGCAGCATCTGGGAGCTAAAATTCAAAAAGTTGAACTTTTTTGTTTGTATCTAGATACAAAATCTATAAATACACGTTGTTAGATAATTTAATCTAGAATTCAGGCAACTTACCTTTAATGCTCTAGGTCAACTGGTTTAGGAGATATCGAAGAAAACGTGCAGCATCTGGGAGCTAAAATTCAAAAAGTTGAACTTTTTTGTTTGTGTCTAGATACAAAATCTATAAATGCACGTTGTTAGATAATTTAATCTAGAATTCAGGCAACTTAACTTTATTGCTCTAGGTCAACTGGTTTAGGAGATATCGAAGAAAACGTGCAGCATCTGGGAGCTAAAATTCAAAAAGTTGAACTTTTTTGTTTGTATCTAGATACAAAATCTATAAATGCACGTTGTTAGATAATTTAATCTAGAATTCAGGCAACTTAACTTTATTGCTCTAGGTCAACTGGTTTAGGAGATATCGAAGAAAACGTGCAGCATCTGGGAGCTAAAATTCAAAAAGTTGAACTTTTTCTAGATACAAAATCTATAAATGCACGTTGTTAGATAATTTAATCTAGAATTTAGGCAACTTAACTTTATTGCTCTAGGTCAACTGGTTTAGGAGATATCGAAGAAAACGTGCAGCATCTGGGAGCTAAAATTCAAAAAGTTGAACTTTATTGTTTGTATCTAGATACAAAATCTATAAATGCACGTTGTTAGATAATTTAATCTAGAATTCAGGCAACTTAACTTTATTGCTCTAGGTCAACTGGTTTAGGAGATATCGAAGAAACCGTGCAGCATCTGGGAGCTAAAATTCAAAAAGTTTAACTTTTTTGTTTGTATCTAGATACAAAATCTATAAATGCACGTTGTTAGATAATTTAATCTAGAATTCAGGCAACTTAACTTTATTGCTCTAGGTCAACTGGTTTAGGAGATATCGAAGAAAACGTGCAGCATCTGGGAGCTAAAATTCAAAAAGTTGAACTTTTTTGTTTGTATCTAGATACAAAAACTATAAATGCACGTTGTTAGATAATTTAATCTAGAATTCAGGCAACTTAACTTTATTGCTCTAGGTCAACTGGTTTAGGAGATATCGAAGAAAACGTGCAGCATCTGGGAGCTAAAATTCAAAAAGTTGAACTTTTTTGTTTGTATCTAGATACAAAATCTATAAATGCACGTTGTTAGATAATTTAATCTAGAATTCAGGCAACTTAACTTTATTGCTCTAGGTCAACTGGTTTAGGAGATATCGAAGAAAACGTGCAGCATCTGGGAGCTAAAATTCAAAAAGTTGAACTGTTGTTAGATAATTTAATCTAGAATTCAGGCAACTTAACTTTATTGTTCTAGGTCAACTGGTTTAGGAGATATCGAAGAAAACGTGCAGCATCTGGGAGCTAAAATTCAAAAAATTGAACTTTTTTGTTTGTATCTAGATACAAAATCTATAAATGCACGTTGTTAGATAATTTAATCTAGAATTTAGGCAACTTAACTTTATTGCTCTAGGTCAACTGGTTTAGGAGATATCGAAGAAAACGTGCAGCATCTGGGAGCTAAAATTCAAAAAGTTGAACTTTATTGTTTGTATCTAGATACAAAATCTATAAATGCACGTTGTTAGATAATTTAATCTAGAATTCAGGCAACTTAACTTTATTGCTCTAGGTCAACTGGTTTAGGAGATATCGAAGAAACCGTGCAGCATCTGGGAGCTAAAATTCAAAAAGTTTAACTTTTTTGTTTGTACCTAGATACAAAATCTATAAATGCACGTTGTTAGATAATTTAATCTAGAATTCAGGCAACTTAACTTTATTGCTCTAGGTCAACTGGTTTAGGAGATATCGAAGAAAACGTGCAGCATCTGGGAGCTAAAATTCAAAAAGTTGAACTTTTTTGTTTGTATCTAGATACAAAAACTATAAATGCACGTTGTTAGATAATTTAATCTAGAATTCAGGCAACTTAACTTTATTGCTCCAGGTCAACTGGTTTAGGAGATATCGAAGAAAACGTGCAGCATCTGGGAGCTAAAATTCAAAAAGTTGAACTTTTTTGTTTGTATCTAGATACAAAATCTATAAATGCACGTTGTTAGATAATTTAATCTAGAATTCAGGCAACTTAACTTTATTGCTCTAGGTCAACTGGTTTAGGAGATATCGAAGAAAACGTGCAGCATCTGGGAGCTAAAATTCAAAAAGTTGAACTTTTTTGTTTGTATCTAGATACAAAATCTATAAATGCACGTTGTTAGATAATTTAATCTAGAATTCAGGCAACTTAACTTTATTGCTCTAGGTCAACTGGTTTAGGAGATATCGAAGAAAACGTGCAGCATCTGGGAGCTAAAATTCAAAAAGTTGAACTTTTTTGTTTGTATCTAGATACAAAATCTATAAATGCACGTTGTTAGATAATTTAATCTAGAATTCAGGCAACTTAACTTTATTGCTCTAGGTCAACTGGTTTAGGAGATATCGAAGAAAACGTGCAGCATCTGGGAGCTAAAATTCAAAAAGTTGAACTTTTTTGTTTGTATCTAGATACAAAATCTATAAATGCACGTTGTTAGATAATTTAATCTAGAATTCAGGCAACTTAACTTTATTGCTCTAGGTCAGCTGGTTTAGGAGATATCGAAGAAAACGTGCAGCATCTGGGAGCTAAAATTCAAAAAGTTTAACTTTTTTGTTTGTATCTAGATCGAAAATCTATAAATGCACGTTGTTAGATAATTTAATCTAGAATTCAGGCAACTTAACTTTATTGCTCTAGGTCAACTGGTTTAGGAGATATCGAAGAAACCGTTCAGCATCTGGGAGCTAAAATTCAAAAAGTTTAACTTTTTTGTTTGTATCTAGATACAAAATCTATAAATGCACGTTGTTAGATAATTTAATCTAGAATTCAGGCAACTTAACTTTATTGCTCTGTATCTAGATACAAAATCTATAAATGCACGTTGTTAGATAATTTAATCTAGAATTCAGGCAACTTAACTTTATTGCTCTAGGTCAACTGGTTTAGGAGATATCGAAGAAAACGTGCAGCATCTGGGAGCTAAAATTCAAAAAGTTGTACTTTTTTGTTTGTATCTAGATACAAAATCTATAAATGCACGTTGTTAGATAATTTAATCTAGAATTCAGGCAACTTAACTTTATTGCTCTAGGTCAACTGGTTTAGGAGATATCGAAGAAAACGTGCAGCATCTGGGAGCTAAAATTCAAAAAGTTGAACTTTTTTGTTTGTATCTAGATACAAAATCTATAAATGCACGTTGTTAGATAATTTAATCTAGAATTCAGGCAACTTAACTTTATTGCCCTAGGTCAACTGGTTTAGGAGATATCGAAGAAAACGTGCAGCATCTGGGAGCTAAAATTCAAAAAGTTTAACTTTTTTGTTTGTATCTAGATACAAAATCTATAAATGCACGTTGTTAGATAATTTAATCTAGAATTCAGGCAACTTAACTTTATTGCTCTAGGTCAACTGGTTTAGGAGATATCGAAGAAAACGTGCAGCATCTGGGAGCTAAAATTCAAAAAGTTGAACTTTTTTGTTTGTATTTAGATACAAAATCTATAAATGCACGTTGTTAGATAATTTAATCTAGAATTCAGGCAACTTAACTTTATTGCTCTAGGTCAACTGGTTTAGGAGATATCGAAGAAAACGTGCAGCATCTGGGAGCTAAAATTCAAAAAGTTGAACTTTTTTGTTTGTATCTAGATACAAAAACTATAAATGCACGTTGTTAGATAATTTAATCTAGAATTCAGGCAACTTAACTTTATTGCTCTAGGTCAACTGGTGTAGGAGATATCGAAGAAAACGTGCAGCATCTGCGAGCTAAAATTCAAAAAGTTGAACTTTTTTGTTTGTATCTAGATACAAAATCTATAAATGCACGTTGTTAGATAATTTAATCTAGAATTCAGGCAACTTACCTTTATTGCTCTAGGTCAACTGGTTTAGGAGATATCGAAGAAAACGTGCAGCATCTGGGAGCTAAAATTCAAAAAGTTGAACTTTTTTGTTTGTATCTAGATACAAAATCTATAAATGCACGTTGTTAGATAATTTAATCTAGAATTCAGGCAACTTAACTTTATTGCTCTAGGTCAACTGGTTTAGGAGATATCGAAGAAAACGTGCAGCATCTGGGAGCTAAAATTCAAAAAGTTGTACTTTTTTGTTTGTATCTAGATACAAAATCTATAAATGCACGTTGTTAGATAATTTAATCTAGAATTCAGGCAACTTAACTTTATTGCTCTAGGTCAACTGGTTTAGGAGATATCGAAGAAACCGTGCAGCATCTGGGAGCTAAAATTCAAAAACTTTAACTTTTTTGTTTGTATCTAGATACAAAATCTATAAATGCACGTTGTTAGATAATTTAATCTAGAATTCAGGCAACTTAACTTTATTGCTCTAGGTCAACTGGTTTAGGAGATATCGAAGAAAACGTGCAGCATCTGGGAGCTAAAATTCAAAAAGTTGAACTTTTTTGTTTGTATCTAGATACAAAATCTATAAATGCACGTTGTTAGATAATTTAATCTAGAATTCAGGCAACTTAACTTTATTGCTCTAGGTCAACTGGTTTAGGAGATATCAAAGAAAACGTGCAGCACCTGGGAGCTAAAATTCAAAAAGTTGAACTTTTTTGTTTGTATCTAGATACAAAATCTATAAATGCACGTTGTTAGATAATTTAATCTAGAATTCAGGCAACTTAACTTTATTGCTCTAGGTCAACTGGTTTAGGAGATATCGAAGAAAACGTGCAGCATCTGGGAGCTAAAATTCAAAAAGTTGAACTTTTTTGTTTGTATCTAGATACAAAATCTATAAATGCACGTTGTTAGATAATTTAATCTAGAATTCAGGCAACTTAACTTTATTGCCCTAGGTCAACTGGTTTAGGAGATATCGAAGAAAACGTGCAGCATCTGGGAGCTAAAATTCAAAAAGTTGAACTTTTTTGTTTGTATCTAGATACAAAATCTATAAATGCAGGTTGTTAGATAATTTAATCTAGAATTCAGGCAACTTAACTTTATTGCTCTAGGTCAACTGGTTTAGGAGATATCGAAGAAAACGTGCAGCATCTGGGAGCTAAAATTCAAAAAGTTGAATTTTTTTGTTTGTATCTAGATACAAAATCTATAAATGCACGTTGTTAGATAATTTAATCTAGAATTCAGGCAACTTAACTTTATTGCTCTAGGTCAACTGGTTTAGGAGATATCGAAGAAAACGTGCAGCATCTGGGAGCTAAAATTCAAAAAGTTGAACTTTTTTGTTTGTATCTAGATACAAAATCTATAAATGCACGTTGTTAGATAATTTAATCTAGAATTCAGGCAACTTAACTTTATTGCTCTAGGTCAACTGGTTTAGGAGATATCGAAGAAAACGTGCAGCATATGGGAGCTAAAATTCAAAAAGTTTAACTTTTTTGTTTGTATCTAGATACAAAATCTATAAATGCACGTTGTTAGATAATTTAATCTAGAATTCAGGAAACTTAACTTTATTGCTCTAGGTCAACTGGTTTAGGAGATATCGAAGAAAACGTGCAGCATCTGGGAGCTAAAATTCAAAAAGTGGAACTTTTTTGTTTGTATCTAGATACAAAATCTATAAATGCACGTTGTTAGATAATTTAATCTAGAATTCAGGCAACTTAACTTTATTGCTCTAGGTCAACTAGTTTAGGAGATATCGAAGAAAACGTGCAGCATCTGGGAGCTAAAATTCAAAAAGTTGAACTTTTTTGTTTGTATCTAGATACAAAATCTATAAATGCACGTTGTTAGATAATTTAATCTAGAATTCAGGCAACTTAACTTTATTGCTCTAGGTCAACTGGTTTAGGAGATATCGAAGAAAACGTGCAGCATCTGGGAGCTAAAATTCAAAAAGTTGAACTTTTTTGTTTGTATCTAGATACAAAATCTATAAATGCACGTTGTTAGATAATTTAATCTAGAATTCAGGCAACTTAACTTTATTGCTCTAGGTCAACTGGTTTAGGAGATATCGAAGAAAACGTGCAGCATCTGGGAGCTAAAATTCAAAAAGTTGAACTTTTTTGTTTGTATCTAGATACAAAATCTATAAATGCACGTTGTTAGATAATTTAATCTAGAATTCAGGCAGCTTAACTTTATTGCTCTAGGTCAACTGGTTTAGGAGATATCGAAGAAACCGTGCAGCATCTGGGAGCTAAAATTCAAAAAGTTGAACTTTTTTGTTTGTATCTAGATACAAAATCTATAAATGCACGTTGTTAGATAATTTAATCTAGAATTCAGGCAACTTAACTTTATTGCTCTAGGTCAACTGGTTTAGGAGATATCGAAGAAAACGTGCAGCATCTGGGAGCTAAAATTCAAAAAGTTGAACTTTTTTGTTTGTATCTAGATACAAAATCTATAAATGCACGTTGTTAGATAATTTAATCTAGAATTCAGGCAACTTAACTTTATTGCTCTAGGTCAACTAGTTCAGGAGATATCGAAGAAAACGTGCAGCATCTGGGAGCTAAAATTCAAAAAGTTGAACTTTTTTGTTTGTATCTAGATACAAAATCTATAAATGCACGTTGTTAGATAATTTAATCTAGAATTCAGGCAACTTAACTTTATTGCTCTAGGTCAACTGGTTTAGGAGATATCGAAGAAAACGTGCAGCATCTGGGAGCTAAAATTCAAAAAGTTGAACTTTTTTGTTTGTATCTAGATACAAAATCTATAAATGCACGTTGTTAGATAATTTAATCTAGAATTCAGGCAACTTAACTTTATTGCTCTAGGTCAACTGGTTTAGGAGATATCGAAGAAAACGTGCAGCATCTGGGAGCTAAATTTCAAAAAGTTGAACTTTTTTGTTTGTATCTAGATACAAAATCTATAAATGCACGTTGTTAGATAATTTAATCTAGAATTCAGGCAACTTAACTTTATTGCTCTAGGTCAACTGGTTTAGGAGATATCGAAGAAACCGTGCAGCATCTGGGAGCTAAAATTCAAAAAGTTGAACTTTTTTGTTTGTATCTAGATACAAAATCTATAAATGCACGTTGTTAGATAATTTAATCTAGAATTCAGGCAACTTAACTTTATTGCTCTAGGTCAACTGGTTTAGGAGATATCGAAGAAAACGTGCAGCATCTGGGAGCTAAAATTCAAAAAGTTGAACTTTTTTGTTTGTATCTAGATACAAAATCTATAAATGCACGTTGTTAGATAATTTAATCTAGAATTCAGGCAACTTAACTTTATTGCTCTAGGTCAACTGGTTTAGGAGATATCGAAGAAAACGTGCAGCATCTGGGAGCTAAAATTCAAAAAGTTGAACTTTTTTGTTTGTATCTAGATACAAAATCTATAAATGCACGTTGTTAGATAATTTAATCTAGAATTCAGGCAGCTTAACTTTATTGCTCTAGGTCAACTGGTTTAGGAGATATCGAAGAAACCGTGCAGCATCTGGGAGCTAAAATTCAAAAAGTTGAACTTTTTTGTTTGTATCTAGATACAAAATCTATAAATGCACGTTGTTAGATAATTTAATCTAGAATTCAGGCAACTTAACTTTATTGCTCTAGGTCAACTGGTTTAGGAGATATCGAAGAAAACGTGCAGCATCTGGGAGCTAAAATTCAAAAAGTTGAACTTTTTTGTTTGTATCTAGATACAAAATCTATAAATGCACGTTGTTAGATAATTTAATCTAGAATTCAGGCAACTTAACTTTATTGCTCTAGGTCAACTAGTTTAGGAGATATCAAAGAAAACGTGCAGCATCTGGGAGCTAAAATTCAAAAAGTTGAACTTTTTTGTTTGTATCTAGATACAAAATCTATAAATGCACGTTGTTAGATAATTTAATCTAGAATTCAGGCAACTTAACTTTATTGCTCTAGGTCAACTGGTTTAGGAGATATCGAAGAAAACGTGCAGCATCTGGGAGCTAAAATTCAAAAAGTTGAACTTTTTTGTTTGTATCTAGATACAAAATCTATAAATGCACGTTGCTAGATAATTTAATCTAGAATTCAGGCAACTTAACTTTATTGCTCTAGGTCAACTGGTTTAGGAGATATCGAAGAAAACGTGCAGCATCTGGGAGCTAAAATTCAAAAAGTTGAACTTTTTTGTTTGTATCTAGATACAAAATCTATAAATGCACGTTGTTAGATAATTTAATCTAGAATTCAGGCAACTTAACTTTATTGCTCTAGGTCAACTGGTTTAGGAGATATCGAAGAAAACGTGCAGCATCTGGGAGCTAAAATTCAAAAAGTTGAACTTTTTTGTTTGTATCTAGATACAAAATCTATAAATGCACGTTGTTAGATAATTTAATCTAGAATTCAGGCAACTTAACTTTATTGCTCTAGGTCAACTGGTTTAGGAGATATCGAAGAAAACGTGCAGCATCTGGGAGCTAAAATTCAAAAAGTTGAACTTTTTTGTTTGTATCTAGATACAAAATCTATAAATGCACGTTGTTAGATAATTTAATCTAGAATTCAGGCAACTTAACTTTATTGCTCTAGGTCAACTGGTTTAGGAGATATCGAAGAAAACGTGCAGCATCTGGGAGCTAAAATTCAAAAAGTTGAACTTTTTTGTTTGTATCTAGATACAATATCTATAAATGCACGTTGTTAGATAATTTAATCTAGAATTCAGGCAACTTAACTTTATTGCTCTAGGTCAACTGGTTTAGGAGATATCAAAGAAAACGTGCAGCACCTGGGAGCTAAAATTCAAAAAGTTGAACTTTTTTGTTTGTATCTAGATACAAAATCTATAAATGCACGATGTTAGATAATTTAATCTAGAATTCAGGCAACTTAACTTTATTGCCCTAGGTCAACTGGTTTAGGAGATATCGAAGAAAACGTGCAGCATCTGGGAGCTAAAATTCAAAAAGTTGAACTTTTTTGTTTGTATCTAGATACAAAATCTATAAATGCACGTTGTTAGATAATTTAATCTAGAATTCAGGCAACTTAACTTTATTGCTCTAGGTCAACTGGTTTAGGAGATATCGAAGAAAACGTGCAGCATCTGGGAGCTAAAATTCAAAAAGTTGAACTTTTTTGTTTGTATCTAGATACAAAATCTATAAATGCACGTTGTTAGATAATTTAGTCTAGAATTCAGGCAACTTAACTTTATTGCCCTAGGTCAACTGGTTTAGGAGATATCGAAGAAAACGTGCAGCATCTGGGAGCTAAAATTCAAAAAGTTGAACTTTTTTGTTTGTATCTAGATATAAAATCTATAAATGCACGTTGTTAGATAATTTAATCTAGAATTCAGGCAACTTAACTTTATTGCTCTAGGTCAACTGGTTTAGGAGATATCGAAGAAAACGTGCAGCATCTGGGAGCTAAAATTCAAAAAGTTGAACTTTTTTGTTTGTATCTAGATACAAAATCTATAAATGCACGTTGTTAGATAATTTAATCTAGAATTCAGGCAACTTAACTTTATTGCTCTAGGTCAACTGGTTTAGGAGATATCGAAGAAAACGTGCAGCATCTGGGAGCTAAAATTCAAAAAGTTTAACTTTTTTGTTTGTATCTAGATACAAAATCTATAAATGCACGTTGTTAGATAATTTAATCTAGAATTCAGGCAACTTAACTTTATTGCTCTAGGTCAACTGGTTTAGGAGATATCGAAGAAAACGTGCAGCATCTGGGAGCTAAAATTCAAAAAGTTTAACTTTTTTGTTTGTATCTAGATACAAAATCTATAAATGCACGTTGTTAGATAATTTAATCTAGAATTCAGGCAACTTAACTTTATTGCTCTAGGTCAACTGGTTTAGGAGATATCGAAGAAAACGTGCAGCATCTGGGAGCTAAAATTCAAAAAGTTGAACTTTTTTGTTTGTATCTAGATACAAAATCTATAAATGCACGTTGTTAGATAATTTAATCTAGAATTCAGGCAACTTAACTTTATTGCTCTAGGTCAACTGGTTTAGGAGATATCGAAGAAAACGTGCAGCATCTGGGAGCTAAAATTCAAAAAGTTGAACTTTTTTGTTTGTATCTAGATACAATATCTATAAATGCACGTTGTTAGATAATTTAATCTAGAATTCAGGCAACTTAACTTTATTGCCCTAGGTCAACTGGTTTAGGAGATATCGAAGAAAACGTACAGCATCTGGGAGCTAAAATTCAAAAAGTTGAACTTTTTTGTTTGTATCTAGATACAAAATCTATAAATGCACGTTGTTAGATAATTTAATCTAGAATTCAGGCAACTTAACTTTATTGCTCTAGGTCAACTGGTTTAGGAGATATCGAAGAAAACGTGCAGCATCTGGGAGCTAAAATTCAAAAAGTTGAACTTTTTTGTTTGTATCTAGATACAAAATCTATAAATGCACGTTGTTAGATAATTTAATCTAGAATTCAGGCAACTTAACTTTATTGCTCTAGGTCAACTGGTTTAGGAGATATCGAAGAAAACGTGCAGCATCTGGGAGCTAAAATTCAAAAAGTTTAACTTTTTTGTTGTAATCTAGAATTCAGGCAACTTAACTTTATTGCTCTAGGTCAACCGGTTTAGGAGATATCGAAGAAACCGTGCAGCATCTGGGAGCTAAAATTCAAAAAGTTGAACTTTTTTGTTTGTATCTAGATACAAAATCTATAAATGCACGTTGTTAGATAATTTAATCTAGAATTCAGGCAACTTAACTTTATTGCTCTAGGTCAACTGGTTTA
This sequence comes from Portevinia maculata, assembly GCA_949715645.1. Taxonomy (NCBI): domain Eukaryota; kingdom Metazoa; phylum Arthropoda; class Insecta; order Diptera; family Syrphidae; genus Portevinia; species Portevinia maculata. The sequence goes on from CATIYB010000034.1 coordinate 27,118, forward strand.
GGAGATATCGAAGAAAACGTGCAGCATCTGGGAGCTAAAATTCAAAAAGTTGAACTTTTTTGTTTGTATCTAGATACAAAATCTATAAATGCACGTTGTTAGATAATTTAATCTAGAATTCAGGCAACTTAACTTTATTGCTCTAGGTCAACTGGTTTAGGAGATATCGAAGAAAACGTGCAGCATCTGGGAGCTAAAATTCAAAAAGTTGAACTTTTTTGTTTGTATCTAGATACAAAATCTATAAATGCACGTTGTTAGATAATTTAATCTAGAATTCAGGCAACTTAACTTTATTGCTCTAGGTCAACTGGTTTAGGAGATATCGAAGAAAACGTGCAGCATCTGGGAGCTAAAATTCAAAAAGTTGAACTTTTTTGTTTGTATCTAGATACAAAATCTATAAATGCACGTTGTTAGATAATTTAATCTAGAATTCAGGCAACTTAACTTTATTGCTCTAGGTCAACTGGTTTAGGAGATATCGAAGAAAACGTGCAGCATCTGGGAGCTAAAATTCAAAAAGTTGAACTTTTTTGTTTGTATCTAGATACAAAATCTATAAATGCACGTTGTTAGATAATTTAATCTAGAATTCAGGCAACTTAACTTTATTGCTCTAGGTCAACTGGTTTAGGAGATATCGAAGAAAACGTGCAGCATCTGGGAGCTAAAATTCAAAAAGTTGAACTTTTTTGTTTGTATCTAGATACAAAATCTATAAATGCACGTTGTTAGATAATTTAATCTAGAATTCAGGCAACTTAACTTTATTGCTCTAGGTCAACTGGTTTAGGAGATATCGAAGAAAACGTGCAGCATCTGGGAGCTAAAATTCAAAAAGTTTAACTTTTTTGTTTGTATCTAGATACAAAATCTATAAATGCACGTTGTTAGATAATTTAATCTAGAATTCAGGCAACTTAACTTTATTGCTCTAGGTCAACTGGTTTAGGAGATATCGAAGAAACGTGCAGCATCTGGGAGCTAAAATTCAAAAAGTTGAACTTTTTTGTTTGTATCTAGATACAAAATCTATAAATGCACGTTGTTAGATAATTTAATCTAGAATTCAGGCAACTTAACTTTATTGCTCTAGGTCAACTGGTTTAGGAGATATCGAAGAAAACGTGCAGCATCTGGGAGCTAAAATTCAAAAAGTTGAACTTTTTTGTTTGTATCTAGATACAAAATCTATAAATGCACGTTGTTAGATAATTTAATCTAGAATTCAGGCAACTTAACTTTATTGCTCTAGGTCAACTGGTTTAGGAGATATCGAAGAAAACGTGCAGCATCTGGGAGCTAAAATTCAAAAAGTTGAACTTTTTTGTTTGTATCTAGATACAAAATCTATAAATGCACGTTGTTAGATAATTTAATCTAGAATTCAGGCAACTTAACTTTATTGCTCTAGGTCAACTGGTTTAGGAGATATCGAAGAAAACGTGCAGCATCTGGGAGCTAAAATTCAAAAAGTTGAACTTTTTTGTTTGTATCTAGATACAAAATCTATAAATGCACGTTGTTAGATAATTTAATCTAGAATTCAGGCAACTTAACTTTATTGCTCTAGGTCAACTTGTTTAGGAGATATCGAAGAAAACGTGCAGCATCTGGGAGCTAAAATTCAAAAATTTGAACTTTTTTGTTTGTATCTAGATACAAAATC
>CATIYB010000035.1:0-39704 GCA_949715645.1 Portevinia maculata
GCACCTGATTTTAAATATAGTAAGATGGTTGCAGACTACATAGGCAGTGATCATACAGAAGTGATTTTTAAGGTGGAAGATGGGCTGGATTGTATTCGGGATATTATATACCACTTGGAGACGTACGATGTGGCAACAGTTCGATGTAGCATACCCATGATTTTATTGGTGCGGTACATTAAAAGTACTGGCATCAAGATGATACTTTCGGGAGAAGGGGCCGATGAGATGTTTGGTGGGTATCTGTATTTTTTTAACGCCCCCGATACGTCGCAGTTCCATCGTGAGCTTGCAACCCGATTGGAAATGTTGTACCTTTCTGATTGTCTACGAGCTAATAAGGTTGCCATGGCGAAGGGCATTGAACTTAGAGTTCCATATATTGATACTGCTTTTGTCAATTATGTAATGTCCATACGGCCAGGAGATAAAATTCCTGGTAATTTGAACGCTTTTGAAGGTGTGCAGACGCATCGCATTGAGAAGCACATTTTACGAAGTGCTTTTGCCAACGACTTTCTACCTGACGAAGTCTTGTGGCGTCAAAAGGAGCAATTATCAGATGGAGTGGGCTATGGCTTTATTACCACACTTCGTTCATATGCAGCTTCGCATATTAGTGACGAGGAATTTGCAACTTCAGCGGAACGCTTTGCCGTCAACCCACCAACCACAAAGGAGGCATTTTACTACAGAGACATATTTGAAGAGCTTTTCCCTGGTGAGCAAGCTGCAAAGACTGTGCAACGCTGGGTTCCCAGAAAAGATTGGGGATGTCCAGAAGATCCATCTGGTAGGGCCCAGGCAATGCATATCAATAAGACAGAATTTAAGTCACCGACGGCAATTAATGGATACAAGTAATCTTATTGTTTTTTTCGTTTAGATCATTTGTGTAAGGTGTCGGTTCTTATCGTATTTTATAATGCAATAAAGGCTACAAGCTCTTATATCCAAATCAGAATGAGAACAACCACTCAAACAAAAAAATAAACAAAAGTATAATGCAACATTGATTTTTCATTTAACAACAAACGATGACAGTATTTACCCAACAGGCGGACCATTAGGGTGCAGTAAAGTGAGAGGGTTCTGATCCCTTTAGTCCTGATTTCGAATTCCTTTTCTCTTTGCCTGGCTGACTTTTCTGCCAAAAAGCAATTACAAGTTACGAGATCTACCGCAGGTATCGTTGGTCCCTGGCAAACGGATTGGCCTACAGCTATGATATACATATACAAGGCTAGATCCTTATTTCAATTCTCTAAAAATTGTATTTATCTGTTGTTGTTTTTTTTTTTAAGAAGAAATACAAAAAGTTGATACACATGCTCTAAGTCCTCTGCTAAACGGGTTAGCTCACATCAATGATGTATGTATATATACTTACTTGCTTAACGGCCTCCCGTGGACAGTCTCTGCCTGAGACACTGCAGTCTTCCATCCTCCGCGATCGTGGGCACACTGCTTTTAGTTGTCCAAACCAAATTCTCTGGCATCCGCGATGGCTTGGTCTTTAAAATGGAGGCTCGGTCTTCCTTTTTCGTCTGGAACCAGAGGGCTGGGAGTCAAAGATCCTCTTTTCTGGAACATTTTGCCCATTCGCTCGATGTGGCCGAGCCAATGTTATCGACGTATTTAAGCTTTAACATATATCCACATCTTTGTACAGCTTAAAGAGTTCACGAGTTCTCCTCCATTCGCCCTCCTCGCACACAGGACCAAATATCCGAAAGAATATTTTTCTTTCGAAACAACCCAAAACTAGCTCTGCTTCTCAGCTTATTGTCCAGCACTCTGCACCATAAAGCAGGACTGGTAGGATTAAGGTTCTATAGAGCATGCATTTTGTCCTTCGAGTGAGGAGTTTTGAACCCATTTATTTTGCTAAACCGAAGTAGCAGCGGTTTCCTAAGGTATTTCTCCGCCGGATCTCTTATAATATGGAAACGTTCATGGAAAAAATCCTAAGTAGAATAGAAAGCATGGATAAAAGCAAAAAAGCTATATTAGAAAGAATCTCGCTCCTCGAGAAAAAAGCAGCAATAACAAGGCTGCACAAAAAAGAAGAACATGATGGATAGGTTAAAAATCCTGGAATGGAATGCTAATGGTATCGAGAACCGTAAGGATGAAATCCAAGTAGTCCTCGACATGAACCAAATAGATATATGTCTTGTCTCTGAGACGCACTTAAAATTCAATACAAACTTTAAACTGCAAGGGTACGAATTATATCACTCCCCACATCCCCATAATTCAGCAAAATGCGGGGCTGCAGTTATAGTAAAGAATACGATCGATCACCATATAGAAGCCAAGTTCCAATCATGCGCGATGCAAGGAATTTCTATTAGCATTCGAACGAAAAGTGGACAAACTATATCAGTTGCATCAATTTACTGTTCTCCCAGTTACAATCTAAAGAAAAATGACTTTTTAGGCCTCTTCCGAATATTTAACAATAGATTTATTGCAGGGGGAGATTTTAATGCCAAAAACAAGTATTGGGGATCTAGATTGACAAATACAAGAGGAAGAGAACTTTATGAAGCAATAAACGAAATTAACGGCAAGTATCACTCAACGGGAAAACCTACGTATTGGCCAACAGATAGAAACAAAATCCCTGATCTTGTCGACTTCTTCGTAACAAAGAATATCTCGACTAACAATATGAAGGTAGAAGAAGGACCAGATCTTGACTCAGATCACTCCACAATACTTTTAACACTTGGCGATAAAATCACTGTTAAAGAAAATAGCGCAAGGCTAGGAAATAAGCTGACTGATTGGAGCTACTTCAGACAGCATCTAGAGGATAGTATTCAGCTCTTAGAAACAATAGAAACAGAAGATCAATTAGAAGATGCTGTTCAAATATTAACTGTCAATATCCAAAGAGCTACATGGGCTGCAACACCTAAAACGAAAACTAAAATCCAACAAAACTCGTATCCAAAAGTAATATGTGATATAATTACGGAAAAGAGACGAGCTAGAAAACGTTGGCAACAAACAAGAGCGCCCAAAGACAAAACAATACTAAATAATCTAAACAGCCAGCTTAAAAGATCGATAAGAGAATTTAAAAATGAGTCTCTTAAAAAATACCTTACCAATCTTACAAATGATGCTAATACCGAGTACTCACTCTGGAAGGCAACAAAGAAAATGAAAAGGCCAATTGCTCACATTCCCCCAGTTAAAAACAGTGAAGGTAACTGGGCAAAAAACAACCAAGAAAAAGCTAATTTCTTTGCTGAATATCTTGAAGGCGTCTTTCAACCATATGAAGATAAAGACTGTCAAGAAAGCGTAGAATTGTGCGAAGAGGAAAGTCACATCCAACCGGTAACGGCTAAAGAAATTGCCAATGAAATAAAAAAAGGCATCAGTACTAAAAAAGCCCCGGGATTTGATTTAATATCAGGGGAAATCCTTAAACAATTCCCAAAAAAAGGCCTAAAGAAACTAGCACAGATCATAAATGCTGTATTCAGGATAAGGTATGTACCTAGCATGTGGAAAGTCGCGGAGGTGATTATGATACCAAAACCAGGCAAACGGCCTAGTGAAGTCACCTCCTATCGCCCCATATCTATACTACCTATGTTGTCCAAGTTATTTGAAAAGATGTTGATTAAACGTCTGAACAAAATAATCGAAGAAAAATCGCTAATCCCAAACCATCAATTTGGTTTTAGAAATGAACACTCCACGATCGATCAGGTGCATAGAATAACAGATAAAATCGAAAAAGCATTTGAAGAAAAAAAGATATGCTCTACTATATTTCTCGATGTAGCACAAGCTTTCGACAAAGTATGGCACAAAGGACTGATCTACAAATTGCAAAAGCATCTGCCAAAACAATTTTCAGAAATTTTAGAGTCCTATATATTAGAGAGATTCTTTAGAATTAAGCAAGGAAATGACTACTCCACATTAAGAGAAATAAAAGCTGGTGAACCACAAGGAAGTGTGTTAGGTCCTGTATTATATCTCTTATTTACTAGCGACTTGCCGAACAGTGATGAAACAACTGTGGCAACATTTGCAGATGATACTGCTGTATTTGCTGTGGGAGAAACAGTTGAAGTAGTGACAAAAAAACTACAGAAGGCAGTGAACAATATAACAAAATGGACAAAAAATTGGCAAATTAAACTAAATGACCTAAAATCGGTCCATATAAATTTTACAAATAAAAATGTTCAGCACATACCAGTGTTCATAAATGATAAAGAAGTAGATTACGCAAACACAGCAAAATATCTAGGCATGACACTAGACGCAAAACTGCGCTGGAAAGCACATGTAAAGAAAAAAAGAGAAGAACTAAATATGCGCTACAGTAAAATGTATTGGCTTATAGGGAAATACTCTTGTTTGTCAAATTACAATAAATTACTGCTTTATAAGCAAATTCTAAAGCCAGTATGGACCTACGGGCTCCAGCTATGGGCGTGCACATGCAAAACAAATCTACAGAAAATTCAAACATTTCAAAACAAAGTTCTACGGAATATAGTAAATGCACCATGGTACATAAGAAACGCTGATCTGCATAGAGATCTAGAAATAGAAATGATTGAAGATGAAGCCAAAAAAGTAGCTAATAGACATAAACTTAGGCTTCTCAATCACATCAGCTCAGAAATGAAGGAACTATTAAATACTAGCAATATGACTAGGAGGTTAAGAAGAATTAAACCTTTTGAACTAGCTACATAGCTCGAAAAATAAAACAAAAACAGTATTAAATCCTCTATGGACAAATACTTAGAATATGAATTGTAAAATTAGAAAGACAAATTGCTGATTGGTTTAACTACTAGGTGCAATAATTGGAAAGCTGGCTAATCCCCGCCCTGCGGCAATGAAATACCAAGAAGGTTGTATCGCAGGGAAAACGGGAAGACGGGAGAAGGGGTTAGTGGGTAGAAATCACCACACTGTTACTGAGTACGGGCTCGATTTCGTCTTTGGAAGATTACCACCTCCCACGTAAAAAAAAAAAAAAAAAAAAAAAAAAAAAAAATCTCTTATAAGGTGTCATTCGTGGAGTTGATGTTTACTCCTAGGTATACGAACTCCTGACCTACCTCGAAGTTATTCCTATCAACAGTGACGTTTTGTCCTAGGCGGTGGACAGATGTTTGTTTGTTTGTTGATAGCATGCACTTATGGTCTTATCCTTAATTGCTTCAAGACCAACCGATTTCGACTGTTCTTCAATCGCCGGGAAAGCCTCTAACATGGCTCGCTAGGAAAGGACAATGATGTCGATATCGTCCGCATACCCCAGTAGCTGGACGGATCTATTGAAGATAATGCCTTCCGTGTTGTCACCTGCACTTCGCACTATTTTCTAAAGAACAAGAGTGAAAAAGTTACATGATAGCGCATCTCCTTGCCGGAATACTGTAAAGGTTTGGAATAATTCAGAAGAACTATTTCCATACTGCACATTGCACCGCGTGTTTTCCAGCACCGAATCTACAAACCATACAAAAGTGCAACTCAGTACCAAAGATATTAATTACAAAACGAATGAAACATATTTCTACTCTAGACAGATCATTTTCGAGAACTCATGTTTGTTGGTCACGATAGAGGGATTGTGGAAATTTTGAAGTGGATAGACGTAAAGTGGCAATGTTGGGACCTCCCTCAAGCTGATGCAATACAATAATGTCGTCTTCTAGGGACCCTTGGCTAGTTGGCCTCTCTGTGACATTTCGCTTATGTGGAATACTCCTCCTTCTTAGAATGATGACTGCAATAACTATGTACAGGCTGGACCAAAAGATATGTATATATAGATATAATTGAGTTTTTTTTTCAGGCATAAGGCTTGGGAGATTTAGCATGGAGCACTACGTAATCGCAAAGCGAACAAAAATTGTTAAATTATTTTTTGAAAATAGCCAGTCAATAATTTGCGTGCCTACCGGCAATTTTATGGCGTTACAATTGTTCCTACAGTGCTGTGGTGACCAAATTTGAGCAATTTGGGAACGTTGGAGATGTGAGGCCCTCGGGCAAGCCTCGTTTTGGACGATCGATCGAAAACATCCAGGTCGATAGGGAAAGTGTTGCAACATCGACACGATGACGTTCAACTCACTTATACCCTTATAAGATCCAGTTTGTCCAACAGCTCAATTCTGGCGACCCAGAAAAACGTCTGGAGTACTGCAGGGCATACGTAGGAAAATGACTTTTGTGCCACCCTGTACTACAGCAGCAACAATCCTTATGATCCTTAAAGTGAATACTTGTGTATTCTGTGGGTTTTGAACTCCTTCATTATATGCTCCTGACTTCGTTGTAGTTCAATAGCATGCTGTACTCTGTAAATCTCTGAGACACATCCGTTTGCAGGATCGGCAGTTGCTCTCCTTTATAGTTAAGTTCAATTATTTGCTCAGAGAAGTTGTATGCAGGCAGAAATCAAGATGTGATCCTGGTAGTTATTGTTTGTCTTCCAATAATAATCATCGTTTGGTCGTGAATCATGCAGTTCGGAGGCAAGTTTAAAATGCCACTACCTTTTAACGTCGTTGACATTGGATTAAAGTCACAGATAATGTTGGTGGTTGTATCAGTTGGTACGCTGAAAATCCATGTGTTTAAATGATACAAATTTATCCAGTATGCGTTTGATGAATAAACACGAATTCTGGAGCAGCTGTCGAAAATGGTGTTATATACGTATTTAACAAGAGCTTACAGCGCCTGAAATATATATTGGATGATGGAGGTGGCACCAATAGATGTCTGAAGGCTTTCTTAGAAGGCGAAATCGGCCTTGTTCATAGGATAGAAGTAGTTTCCTTGAAGATTATCGAGTAGATAATCTGATGATGGAATGGTGCAGGTAAAACATCCGTTGCAAGTAGGTATGTACTGCTAGAACCTTCTAAATCATGAATTCTTCATTATACAGTAGCGGAAGTGTTACTTCTATGAACAGTTTTAAGGAAATTAGGAAATTAGGGTGAGTAGAGATGGGGAGATGCCGATGCACGTTGGTTTTGAATGTTTGTAGGTTATAATGTGAAGGAAAAACATTTGTAATAGGTCTCTATTGGGGTATGTAGACTGTAGACGGAGTTAGGAGTTGGTAAGGGTCTGGAAACCAGGATGTCGATGGGACCTTAGGATGGGAATGGGACAAGAAGGGAACATTGAGTAGTTGAGTGCAAGGGACGCGGCATGCTTGCGATGCTCGACTGCGCTCGCCGGAATGGGGTGGATCTTGCCCCCACACTCAACCAAACCTACCACAAAAACAAATATCATGCCAAAAAGGTACTTACTTTTTTACCAAAATTGGACGGACGTCCACCACACTGAAGGGCGCTGCTGGTGAAGATGCAGCGTAGCCATTACCCTCCCGACCTGGAAATCCGGTGGCCAGATATTGGATTTCCCCAAAGATGAATGCTGCTCAATGATCAGACCATTCCCACCGAATGATCTTTAGCACACCCTACCGCACCCCCTGAAAAATCTTCTTAGTAATCTACCATGTTCTTTCACGGTAGGGAAAATCAAAATCAAGCATACAAATTCGTCATACGGTCTCACAAATTTAATGAAATTAAATACAAGGAAGCATACAAATTCAACAAACAAGTGTAATAAAAATTTAAATTCGGTTTTCGCCTTCCGCCAGCTATCTCTGGATAACTTCAATTATCGGCGCTATCTCCAATCCTACGGTAATATTGACCTACCTACATAGAGCTCTGTGTAGATATTATGTATTACTTATGTAACTTAATTTGCAAAGGCCAGACGGGAACGGGGAAAATAAACTTTTAACAATAACAATAATAATAATATTCAAAATAAGCAAGAACCTAAGCTAAGTAAAGTAGTAAAGCAAAAAAAAACATCACATAAAGCATCTTATAAGCGCATTAAACATCGAAAAAAGCTTCAAATAAATGAATATAGATAATATGAATACGCAGGTGCTCAAGTATAATCTGACGATAAGCCATTAAACTGCAATTGGATAATAATTAACTTAGTCTAGGTCGCTAGTTACTTAAACACTATAAATATTGATAATTTAATCTAATAAATAAGCAAATTTAACTATTTAAATGACTAACTAGGGGACTATGAAAGCATTTTATTTACGCACATAATAGCCGTGTTTTTTTTGCAATCCTATATGGGCTTAGCAAATTTTCCATACAAAAACCAAATACCATATAGGATTCGTAATCCCGGATAATTACCGGGGCTTATGCCTAAGCCCAGATAAAAACTATGCTGCCAATCTATGATTACTTTAAATGCTATTGAAATTTCTATCGATTGTGTCAAAATGACATTAATCTGACAACCAAAATTAGTTAAAAAAAATACACAAGTGAGGTACTCACGACAACGTCGCGAATATTTAATAAAAAGTTTATAACAAAGCCAATTTTTCAAAAAAAAAGTTCCGGAACTAAGAAGGAGTATCCAAACCACGTTTCGGAAAATTAAAAAGTTGACATTATAATGTGATTGTGTACAAGAAATAAAACTGAAAAAGTGAGAATCGCGTAGTGGTATCAAAAAATGTTTTCGTTGCGAATATCGTAATAATTTTATATTAAAGTGAATTTCAACAAAAACTAATTTCCAGAACTAAGAAGGAGTATCCAAACACTATTTTGGAATATCTACTAAAAAGTTAACAATATATTAAGATTCTGTAAAAAAATTCTGTAAAAGAATCGCGTTGTTGGACAAAAATATTTTTCTAAATACAACATTCCTCAAATAAGAATGAAAAGCCCTAAACTTAAAACTCTGTCTGAGGAAAGACACAGGAAATGGTTAAAAGCTATAAACAGAAAGGAACTCAACACTAAAATAGCTCGTGTCTGTTCTAAGCATTTTATTTCAGGTATGTTTGTACATTTAAGATAACATAAAACCATAGCTGTTGCAAAATATTTACTGTTTAGGAAATGTGCGAAACTCTGTGATCATTTGAACCCGGACTGGGTTCCTAGTTTGCACCTGGGATACGCCAGTAAATCGAACCCAACACTTACAGCTAGTCGATTTAATCGGTGTGACTGAAAGAGCGAAATACAAATTTACTCTATGGAACCTAATGGTATGTACACACATATATTTATCTATTTTACTTACCAATAACAATAAAAATACACTTGTTACTTATTTACTTCGAATAAAAGAGGTTGACCCTGCAAGCTGAAGAACTGAACCAGATGCTGTGGAAGAGTTTTCGGAAGAGCTGTGCAAGAGCCCTGTCACAATTCAGTTGGTAAAGTTTATTCTGTATTGAATAAGATTGTGCGTTACTTTTTAAATTTATGTGCAGGAACTCAAACTGATTTAGTAGAAGAGACTTCTCACAAATCAATTGGTAATAAATGATTACACTGTCTTGATAGCAATTGTGAATAATTTTGTTAAATTTATTTGCAGGAACCCAAACTGGTTTAGTTGTGAAGGAAGTCCATACTGTATTTTCAGCGCTGAGGAAGAAAGAGCTAGCATTGGAAAGAAAAGAACTTAAAGTTTACGTTGTACTCGTATTATAACTTTTAATTTACTGTTTCGGTTGTAAAGCTATAAATTCCTTAAAATTATCCATTGTATTATTTCTTTTTAGCACATTTGCTTCAATAAAAAACCGAATTAATTAAAAAACTTGTTTCTTCATCAATACTTAATCTGCACTTTTCGCAATAGAGAAGCTCAAAAAGGTACAACGGCTTGCGTGCCTTGGTATCTCCAGAGCCATGCGAACCTGTCCAACAGCTGCCATAGAGGCAATAACAGGAATCACACCTCTCCACATATACATTCAAAAAGTGGCGATCCGCAGTGCAATAAGTCTAATACAGTTAAACGAGATAAGTCTTAATGAGAAGAAGCATGGGTTAGTAATAACCCACCAAACAGCCACAACGGCATAAAGTGGTATACGGATGGTTCTAAAATGGAAACGGGGGTAGGAGCGGGAATATACGGACCACACAAACGCTTTACGATACCCATGGGAAAAAGTTCCAGCGTATTTCAAGCAGAGCTCCACGCCATTCAAGAATGCGCCAGCCATATTATTTTATCTGGCATAAAAGGTGCAACCATCCATATTTTCACGGATAGTCAAGCAGCTATAAACGCCCTTAGCTCGTATACCATTGACTCCAAATCAGTCATGTACTGCTTCAATACCCTACAAACACTTGGAATAAGAAACAAGACTAAATTATGGTGGGTTCCGGGTCATGTCGGGGTAGAAGGTAACGAAAAGGCCGACGAACTGCCCAGAAAAGGTTCAGAAACACCTTTCATAGATCCCGAACCTTTCTGCTGCACTCCTAGATAAGCAGCAACGGCAGCAATTAAAAGCTGGGAACATAGAAAATGTATCTATCTTTGGGAAAGCATCCCAGGTCTAAGACAGGCCAAACGAGCCATTCGGCCCTTCAATAAAAATGCCAGCAAATGTCTAAACCTAAGCAGGCACGATATCAAAAACCTAGTAGGTTACCTTACTGGTCACCATGGTTTAAGATATCATCTACACAAAATGAGAATATCAGACTCTCCTGAGTGCCGACTCTGTCTTGAAGAGGACGAGTCAGCTGAACACATTTTATGTGAATGTCCAGCCCTTAATGGAATTAGAAAGAAGATCTTTTTCAGGGAGCAAATGAGCCCCGAGGACATAAAGAATTCTTCTACTGGTAAAATTGTCCGCTTTACACGGAAAGTGGAAATTCTACTAGTTTAAACTTTTCTGGCCCATACGGTACAAAAGATCTTTGGCACTTAACGAAACTCAGGTTAGCGTTGGCTCTGATTTAACAGAATTTAGTCTACCTGGGTACAACTTAGTGCCATTATTCTTTCCGCATCGCGGTCTCGCCGTCTATATACGCAGTGACGTAGCCTACCAACTTCAGCCTCAATATGGCCAATGTTCCAATCCGGAATTTAATTTCATTTGGCTCAAATTTCATGTCCGTAGGCAATTAATCCACTACTGTTTTATTTACAGAAGCCCCAATTTGGAAACACATTCAACTTATAATGAATTGGATGCGTTGTCTGACTCCATCACAAGAATTGTAACCCTTCATGCTCGTACTGAAATCGTCATTGCGGGTGATTTCAATATACACAATTCACATTGGCTTCGACATTCTGGACAGACAACACCCGAAGGAAGGTATGTTGAGATTTTTGCTGATGTTAACAATCTCACTCAGCTTGTAAATGAGCCAACACGAATACCGGACAAAAGCAGTCAAACCGCCAACACACTGGACTTGTTTCTCACCTCTCACCCTGAAAAATAAGAAATAAACGTATTACCGCCTCTAGGTTCGTCAGACCATTGTGTCATATCAGCTAATTTCTCGTACTCCGGCTACATAGTTAAAGAGCAAACTATTAAAAGAACCGTTTGGCAATACGAGAAAGCCAATTGGGAAAAACTAAACGGTTTCTTTAAGAGTTTTAACTGGTCGCTGTGCTTCCTCGACAGCGACGTGGATGCTGCTGCTGATATGATAACAAACATGATTTTATTGGGTATGAAATGCTTTATCCCTAACCGGATAAAAAGTATTAAACCCAAGGTATACGCGTGGTGTGACTCGAGCTGCAAAGAGGCTATCAGGTTTAAAGAGGTAAGCTTTCGGCCTTATAAGGCCAACCCATCTGAGGAAAACCGGAAAAAATTCAAACGAGCCAGAAATGACGGTAATGCCCACATTAATCGTGTAAAATTCTCCCACGACCAAAAGCTGAGGCAAAAAATACTACAAAGTCGCACGGGTAGTAAAAACTTTTGGTCGTTTGTCAAAAACATCAAGCATTCGGCCTCGTCATCTATCCCGACACTCATTTACAACGGCATTTCAGCTGTCAGCTCTACAGATAAGACCAATCTGCTTGCTGCTCACTTTGCAGTCAGCTCAACGCTCCCAGATTGTGCTTTGTCTCCCCCTGTACTCGAGCGCGTAGAATACTCCATGGGACCAATCCACTTTCGCACTCGTACAGTGGCTAGAGTACTTCGAGATCTTGACATACACAAATCCGCTGGTCCAGATGGTATTTCCCCCATCGTTCTGAAGAGGTGTTCTTCTACGCTGGCAAAACCAGTGCGTAAGCTTTTCTATCTGTCCTATTCTTCAGGGCTCTTTCCGGGAAGATGGAAAACAGCATTTGTCCAGCCTGTACCAAAAAAAGGCGAGTCTTCTTCTCCCTCCTCCTACCGACCAATTGCACTTACGTCCCTTCTTTCTAAGGTCATGGAAACGCTGATCAACCGTCAGCTAATGAAATATCTTGAATCTCGAAAACTTCTCAATGACCGGCAGTATGGTTTTCGGGGCAATAGGTCCACCGGTGATTTGATGACATATCTAAACGAAAAGTGGAACCAATCTCTTCACCAAGGTGGTGAAAGTAAGATCGTTGCGCTTGATATTTCAAAGGCATTTGACAGAGTTTGGCATCAAGCTCTCTTGTCGAAAATGCGTGCATTTGGAATCGATGATAACCTTCTTCAATGGATTAGAAATTACCTTTCGGACCGTTCAATTCAAGTTGTCTTGGACGGTTTCAAGTCTGCAACTCACCAAATAAATGCTGGTGTTCCCCAAGGCTCCGTCCTGTCTCCGACTCTCTTTCTCATTTTTATAAATGATCTCCTGTCTGTTACCCTCAGCTTTTCATACTCGTTTCTTGGGTCACGCCCCACTTCTTCGGGTGTGGAACTGGAACGGCAACGTATGTTAAGCTCATTAAATTCCGATCTTAACAGCATAACTCAGTGGGGTACAACCAATAGAGTGGAATTTAATGCTTCCAAAACACAATGCTGTCTCCTGTCATTAAAGCAAAACCCACACACACTGCCATTACCCATGAATGGCACTTGCATCGCTGAAACCGAAAGACTTTCCATTCTCGGTATGTATGTCAATGACAACCTTCGTTGGAATGACCACATATTCGATGTCGCCAAGAACGCTGCGAAATGTCTAGGCTTCCTTAAGCGATGTAAGAAATATTTCACCCCTTCTGATCTGGCTACAATTTATAAGGCGTTTATTCGCCCGAAACTCGAGTAAAACGCTCATATCTGGTCTGGTGCACCAATAACTTATTTGGAGCTACTTGACAGGTGTAATAAGTGTGTTTGTACTGTATGCAATATACTTTTATGTGTATAAGCCTACCTCGCCTACAAAGCTATGAGGCTTATTGAAAGGCTATCCCAAGCCGTGTAGAAATTAATGGCTAAAAAGCCTAAGTGTTTTTCGGCTAAAGAGCCAAGCTAGAAATTAAAAGAGATGCATTTACTGCGTCCAGTTTAAGATTGCCTTTATTATGATTTTCTTAACCTATTTATACAAAAATCTTATTCTAATTACTTACATCTATTCACTAACACTATTATATAAAAATGCTTATGCAGCAGTAAATGTGGATTTGAATACACCATCCGGCTGTACAATTTGACACCATGCACAACGCGGCTCAAGGTGAAGCGGAATTCTTATCTCATCGCTTGTACCTTTGTGGGAATTCAGTGTAGGTGGATAGTGATTACAAAACTATCGTCTGGTCTGGGGAAAGCCCTTGTGTGGACTTTGAGTTGTTGTTTTCGTTGCCACGATTGGCATCAGGAATTGTAATCTGTGAAGTCGTGTATGTATCATGTTAGAATTTGTATTTTAAGGAATTTCTGTCTGTCAGTGATGGGTAGTAGTACTACTTAGCACTAAAGTAGCTTATTACGAAGTGTGGTACTACATCCTTACTCTTCGGGGAAAACAATTTTTTTCTGTTATTATCCCCCTTCGGGATAGGGGTCAGAATTTACCCGAGGTAGGCATACCGGTCGTAAGAGGCGACTAAAATCCACCCTTCGGGATAGGGATCAGAATCTACCCGAGGTAGGCATGCCGGTCGTAAGAGGCGACCAAAATCCACCCTCAGTATACCGAGTGCATAGAGTATACATAAAATGCAATGATTAAAACAAAAAGATATAATACCCCAGGTGGCAGCCCAGTTCTACTGGAAAATCCACACTCTTCGGAGGCAGGCTCTACGGATTCTGGGGAGAGCCATTTATTGCAATCATCCGACCCTTTTAAAAATAGTAGAAGGGTAACTAGATCACCACCAACGGGATCTGTGCCAGAAGCAAAAACTAATCGAAGTCCTACGACGCCAAAAGATTTTGGACGCCTTTCGAGGGACTCAACGAAATGCAAAAGCTTCGAGGACGAAAACAAGGAACTCCGCACTAAGCTTAACCAAATTGAACAGCTTTACCAAGAGCTAAAAAAAGAACTAGATCAGCTGAAAGCTGAGAACAAAGCACTTGTTGAATCTCAACCTAAAAAACAGCCAGAAGCCAAATCATACCGCTCAGCTAGCCGCGATTATCATACAGACGAAGAAGAGCTAGGGCGCGAAACGGATTGGATCACTAAGAGGAGACCGAACAAAAAACGGAAAGCCGGCTCCTCACCAGAAGTCGTTGTGCTAAAAGATAGACAACCCAAAAAGGCAAATGCCAACGAAATAGAAACGCTAAGGAAAAAACCTCAAAATAAGGTATACCTTCCACCTCCAATTAACGTTGTCGGAGTTTCAGACTACATCAAGCTAAGTAGCCTTCTTAAGGAAATAGCAAAGTCCACATTCAAAGTAACATCTCTGAATAATAATGTGTGGAAAATAAATGTAAGCGATCCTGAGAGCTATCGCGCAGTTTCTCAAAAACTGAATACTGAGAAGGTACAATGGTACACTTATGAAAACAAGTCTGAAAGGCCACACCGAGTTGTAGCCAGAGGGCTCCACTCTTCGTGCCGCAAAGAAGATGTTTTGCAAGATCTTAAAACTAAAGGTTTCAAAATTATCGACGCGGTTAATATACTTAAAAAAGAAAAGCAAAAAACGGAACAAGACGAGGAAATTGTTGTCAAACGCGGAATTCCGCTATTCATGCTTAGTTTCGAAAAGTCTGAAAACATGGAAAAAATATACAACATTAAAACTATCCTAAACATAGTGGTTAAAATTGAACCGATGCGCCAAAGGACTCGTCAGATTCCTCAGTGTAAGCGTTGCCAAGGCTACAATCACACGCACACGTATTGCCAAAAAGAGCCGCGTTGCGTAAAATGTGCCGGTAAACATTTATCGAAGGAATGCGCTCTAAGTAGACAAGACCTACCAACATGCATAAATTGCAATGAAAAACATCCGGCAAATTATCGCGGATGCGAAGTGGCTAAGGAACTTCAAAATAGGCGCGACAAAATAAAGAAAACTACGCTACCAATCGCAAATAAAACCAATAACAAACCTGAAAGGGGCAACAATAAAACCAATGAAGGACGAAAAAAGGCTAAAGAAATGGTCAAAACACAACACCCAAGAGAAGGAAAATTGTTTAGAAAAAAGTCACCGAAAGCTGTTCCACAAACATACGCTGAAGCTGCGTTGCAAGGACGCGAACAAACAAATAAAACATCTGATCCAGTCTCCCAAGTTTTCTCTGCAATTCTTGCCAGGCTAGAAGAACAGAGCCAAATTAATAAACGTATGTTTGTAAAACTCGACAAGCTCGAAAATCAATTTCGAAGTACACGTGCAATAATATAAATATGACGGATTTAGTTAAATTAGTGACATGGAATGCGAACGGCCTTCTGCATAAGATGGACGAGCTCGAGATATTCATTCATAAATATGAAATTGATATTTGTTTGATTTCGGAAACTCATCTGACGAAAGAAACCAGCACAAACATTCGAGGATACATTGCCTATCACGCATATCACCCTTCGGAAAGGGCGAGAGGCGGGGCATCCTTGTTGATCAAAAATACCATTGAACACTCAGTCAGTGGAACAATCGAGCTTGACAAACTGCAATTATGCACGGTGAGCGTAAAAATTAAACACATAAAATATGATTTTGCAGCTATCTATTGCCCCCCACGTGCAACGATGGAAAGAAGCGATTTTATAAGTATCTTTGACTCACTTGGACGAAATTTCGTCATCGGAGGTGACTTTAACGCAAAACATACATTCTGGGGATCGAGATGCATTTCAGTAAAAGGTAGAGTTCTTTACGAAGCCGGTATGGAATTGGGGGTAGACTTTCATTCCTCAGGTAAACCGACATACTGGCCCTCGGATACGGCAAAAACACCAGACCTCATCGATTTCTTCATCACGAAAGGTTTGTCGGGAAACTCTATTGTAGTTGAGGAATGCTTCGATCTTTCTTCTGATCATTCACCGGTCATTTTGACAATTAACGGCTGTCTACGAAAAAAAGAAGGTCCGCCCAGACTAACTAACATGAAAACAAACTGGGAATCCTTTAAAAAATACTGTGAAAGTAAAATCGATCTCAAAGTGTCTCTTCGAACACCCCACGAACTTGAAGACGAAGTCGATCAATTTATTAACGTCATACAATGCTCAGCCTGGAAAAATACTCCCCATAAACGGAAAATAACCACAAATTGCGAAATAACATATCCCTTGGAAATCACGCAATTGTTAAAGAAGAAAAGGGGAGCGCGCAAAAGATGGCAACAATCTCGCGCTCCACAGGATAAAACCACTCTTAACTACCTTTGTAGTAAACTTAAGAGAGAAATTCGAGACTTTAAAAATCGTCAAATTTCTACATATCTTGGAAGCCTAACTGCGGATAAAAGTACAAATTACTCGCTCTGGAAAGCCATGAAAGGCATTAAAAAACCAAAAACGCAAGCGCCACCCATCAGGAAAATCAATGGAGAATGGGCGAAGAGTGACAAGGAAAAAGCCGAAATATTTGCAGAACATTTGGAAGAAACATTTAAACCATTTGATGGTCAAGCGTTGCTCGAATTTCCTGTCCTAACCGTGGCACCTGACAATTATAGAATAAAAAGTGTATCGCTAGCCGAACTACGCTTCGAAATAGAGAAACTAAAATTAAACAAAGCTCCTGGATATGACTTAATCACAGGACAGGTCCTTAAAGAGTTACCTAGGAAAGCTTTAATAAAGTTTGCATATCTTATAAATGCATCGTTCAGGTTATTGTACGTTCCACGACAATGGAAGGTAGCTGAAGTTATAATGGTTCCAAAGTCCGGTAAACCACTGAATGACAAAAAATCATATAGGCCAATATCTCTCTTACCGATAATGTCGAAGGTATTCGAAAAACTTTTGTTAAAGCGCCTACATCCGATTATCGAAGAACGTCGATTAATACCTGACCACCAATTCGGATTCAGGATTAAGCACTCTACAATCGACCAGGTTTACAGAATAACCAATGTAATTGAAAAAGCCCTAGAGGAGAAAAAAATATGTTCTAGTGTTTTTCTCGACGTCTCTCAGGCCTTTGATAAAGTATGGCATACAGGGTTGAAACATAAGCTAAGACAAGCTTTTCCGAAACAGTTATCTGATATCCTTAGTTGTTACTTATCAGACAGACTCTTTCGTGTAAAACACGGAAATGATTACTCTGAATTTAAAGAAATCGCGGCAGGAGTTCCCCAAGGAAGCGTTCTTGGACCGATCCTATTTCTAATATACACTAGTGATATTCCTCAAGAAGAAGGCACAACAGTAGCCACATTTGCAGACGATACAGCTATATTAGCGGTCAGTAATACCGTTGAATCAGCAACTAATAAACTCCAACGTTCTATTGACAAAATTTGTGATTGGACAAAGACTTGGCGTATTGCTCTCAACGAGGCCAAATCAACGCACGTGAATTTTACTTATAAAAAGGTAGACAACTTACCCATTTTCATTGATTCGGTACGAATTCCGTACGCAAACGAGGCAAAATATTTGGGTATGACACTCGATGCGAAATTAAAATGGAAACCGCACGTCAAGAAGAAACGCGAAGAGCTCGCCATTCGATGTAAACAAATGCACTGGCTGCTTGGTAGATTTTCCCAACTCAGCATGCAGAACAAGCTGCTTTTATACAAACAAGTACTAAAACCGGTTTGGACATACGGTATACAACTTTGGGGTTGTACCAAATCCAGTAATATCAAAATTTTACAAACTTTTCAAAACAAAGTGCTAAGAAAAATAGTAAATGCACCATGGTTTATCAGAAACACTGATATCCACAGAGACCTAACTATGGCTACCGTCGAAGATGAAATAAAACATTTTGCCTGCAAACAACAGACACGCCTTCACGGTCATTGCAATATCACCATGCTACAAATTCGAGACGATACTAACCTATTGCGCCGACTACAAAGGATACAACCATTTGAATTAGCGCAATAAGATGTAACCGCGTGCTTATGGCGGTATTAGCAGGTGCCTCCACTGGGAAGCTGCCTGCCAAACGCGTAATTTACAGTTTAAATAAAACTACTAGATAGGAATAACCTAGTTGTAGTATGCAGGTTTCGAAGGGAGGTGGTTTTTGTTTTCTTATCTTAAGTGAGAAAGAGTCGCATGTACGATTTTCCACCTACCTCGTCCGAGCCTAGTTCTGGTTCCAAGTCTCGTGCTTTTAACCAGGATAGGTAACTCTCAGCTTGCTGAGAGCAACGATAATATTACTATGGCTTGGGAGTAATATTAGAAACTCTATAAAAAAAAAAAAAAAAAAAAAAAAAAAAAAAATTTAAAAAAAATTTTTTTTTTTTTTGTTAAACTTTTTTCAGTCGGTTGTTGTGTACTTTTAATTCTTTTCCCACCTTTTAATTCTACTACTTCATATGGACCTTTGTACGGTGCATCTAACTTTTTCTTATTTCCTACTTTCAAATATACAAAATCACCTATCTTAATTCTTAGAGGATTAGATTTCATATCTACTATGTTTTTACGTTCTAACTTAGCTTTTATTAACAAGTCCTTAGCTATCTTGGCCATCTGCCCTAATCTAAATTTTAATTCTAAGCTGTAATTCTCTAAGTTATAAATTGGGTTTATTGCAATTTCATCGGGATTTTCTGGTAGTCTTGCTATTCTGCCATATATCAATTCAAATGGTGATATACCTATACTAGAATGTGGTGTCGTATTGTAGCTGAATACAAAGTATGGTATCCAATCATGCCAGTTATCTTCTTTCGCGAAAGCCAGAAGATACTCATTTAGTACTCTATGGTTATGCTCTATTGAGCCTAGCGTCTCATGGTGGTAGGGTGTTGATGCTATGTGTTTTATTCCGAATTGTTCATAGATATTTTTCATTACTTCGTTGAGGAATTCTGTCCCCATGTCTGTTTTCAGAATCTTGAAGTTACCATGCTTAAGTATAAAATGTTCTACTAACGCTTTTGCTACTGTCTTTGCATCTTTGCTTTTCATTGGAATTGCTTCTATGTATTTTGTTAATTCACATTGCAGGGTTAGGATATATCTAAATTCACCTGATGGTCGAAGTGTTCCTACTGTGTCAGCTGATACTATTTCAAAACTACTAGATGGTGTTTCTTTCTTTAGTATTTTTTATTTGCTTGTTTTTTAGCACATTCTTCGCAATTGCTGAAATACTTCTTCACCATTTTGCTCAAATTTTTCCAGATATATCTCTGCTTTATTTTACATATTGCTCTTCTGACACCTGAGTGTCCTCCTACATGTGGTGAATTGTGGAAGTCTATTATTATCTTTTCCATTTCTTCTCGTTCTAAGATTCTTTTCGGTTGTTGATAAATTATAATTTCAAGTTTTGTACCTCCTTTGTTCTTTCGTTTCTTTTGCAGCTTATTATATATTTCTTTGAATTTATTCAAAGTTATGTGCTCAAATATTTCATCACTTTTTTCAATTGCTAGTTTTGCAATATTTTGCCTATACATTTCGAAAATTAGCTTCTCCAATATCAGACCTAAATCCAGATTAGGATTATCACTAAATTCTACTATAATTGTATTATTAATACTGTCGACAGTTATTTTCGGCAATTTATAATTATATAAATTCTTGTTGAGCATCTTTTTAAATTTTAGCGTACGTACGTTTTTTATTTCTGCTAATGAGATACATTCCCATGAGTAAAGTTGATCAGGCTCTACGTTTAAAGCATTGCTTTTGGGTGTCTCTCGGCTGCTTTTATTTTTATTTATTTCTCTAGTCATCGCTCTTGTCATGACTTTTATTTCTTCGGTAGGTATCATTTCCTTGAGTATCTCGGAATCTAGTTTTATGCGTGACAAAGCGTCAGCATTTGTGTTCATCGAGCCTTGTTTATATTTTATATCAAATGTGTAGTCTAATAAATCCAGCCGTATCCTTGTCAATTTTGAAGATGGATTTTTATGAGTAAATAAGCTTACTAACGGTCTGTGATCAGTTACTACTACGAATCTTTTTCCATATAAGTATGGTCTGAAATGGTTAATGGCCCAATGTATACCGAGTAATTCTTTCTCTATTATCGGTTTGTTGAGCTCATGCTTATTGAGACTTCTACTGGCATATGAAATAGGTAGGTCTCTTCCTATTTCGCCTTGAGATAACACTGCTCCAAGTGCAGTATTGGAAGCATCTGTTGTTACTATAAAAGGTTGTTCATGGTCGGGGTATTGCAGAATGGGTGGATTTATGAGCTTCTGTTTCAGCGTATTAAAAGCTTTCTGACATTCATCTGTCCATTTGAACTCTATACCCTTCTTTGATAGTGCATTTAAAGGTGTTGCTATTTCTGCAAAATCTTTGATGAATCTTCTATAGTAGTTGCAGAATGCTACAAATCGCTTCACTTCTTTTGCATTCGTTGGGCATGGGTATTTCTTGATAGTTTCATATTTAGCGGGGTCTGTCTTTATCCCTTGGTTTGTTATCAAGTGCCCTAGATATGTTACTTCTGTCTGTAACCAATTGCATTTTTGAGGATTGAGCTTAAGGTTATATTTTCTCAGTCTCTGCAATGTCTTCACTAGATTTTGGTTGTGGTGATTAAGGCTACAACCAAATATAATAATGTCATCAACATACTGCATTAAGCCCTGCTAAGGCTACGGATAGCATGCGTTGAAAACTATTGGTGGAAATTTTTAGACCGAACGGTAGTCTTTTGAACTGAAAATGTCCCTGATTCGTTGAAAATGCAGTTACTGGTCTAGAATGTTCGTCCAGTTCTATTTGATGGAACGTGTCTAGAACATCGTCTAACCTTGTTAACGGGAATTTATCATCCATTATCTTTTTGTTTAGTTGACGGAAATCTACCACTAGTCGCCATTTCTTGTCTCCCTCTACATCTTTCTTGGGTACTACAAGTAAGGGTGAGTTGAATGGGCTTACTGAAGGTTCTATAATGTCATCCTTCAAGAGCTTGTCCACTTGTTGATTAATTTCATTCAACTGCGTGTGAGGAAGTCTATAGTTTTTTATGTATACAGGGCTGTTGTCAGTCATCTGTATGTGCTGTTTGTAAAAGTTATTTACTGTCGACGAGTCACCTGTCAGATTGAAACAATCTGCGAATTCCTCACATATTTCCAATATTGATTTTCTGGCTTTGACATCAGCTATTTTGATGTCCAATTCCTTTAGCAGTCTGTTATATTGGTCATCTTTCTTATTTTTCTCATAATTGGCCTTAAGATTCACTACATGATAGTTGCTTAGTGGTACTAATTCCGGTGTGAATTGTTTTATTACCACGATCTAGTGTGTTCAGAAATGCAATTTGTGTCATTCCCTTGGATGGAATGATGGAGTTCGCTATGAATACTCCTTTTTGGACCTCTTGGTTTAAAACAATGCTATCTTCTACTATATCTAGTGAGATATGGTGAAGTGATTGTGTTCTTGCTGCCAATGTTATCTCTCTGTTTCTTGGTATATTAGTAATAAGTGGCAATACTAACTCATTGCTATTGACTAATATGGATATTGTAAAATTGTCATAATCAATTTTACTACTAGTTTTTATTAAAAAATCCCTGCCTAAAATACCATCTGTTGTGATCGGAAAATTCTCATCTACAATCTGGAAATCTTGCTTTACTGTTTCAGATTCAAATTTTATTTGGGCTGTAACCGATCCCAGTGAGTATGTTTCTGAGTTCGTTACACCAGTGATTCTGATCTTATTTTTATTGTCCAAAATGATATTGGGTTTAATAGAATTTAATTTTAATATACTTATGTCAGCACCTGTATCTATTAAAAAAGTATTGTTTGAGGGTGTGACATTAGTACTTGCAAGAATATAGTTTGTAAGATCCTGATTGAGATGAAAAATTGATCTTATTGTTAGTTGTCTACATGGTATTCTGAGCCCCTCAGGTCTTCGGAGACTTGCTGTTCGTTTCCCGAACTACTCATATGATTGACCCTTCTATTATCATTATTTCTTTGATTATTCGGGTTCCTGTAATTTCTATGGTTATTATTTCTATTACTGTTTCTTATGTGGTTATTTCCGCTTCTAAAATGTGTATTATTGTTGTCTCTATATCTATAGTTATTGTTTCTACTGTTCTGGTTTCTATTATTGTTATTGACGTTTTGATTTCTAAAATCACGATTATTCCTGAAGCTGTTATTGTTTCTATTTCTACTAAAATTTTGACCATTCATCCTATAGTGACTTACATGTGCAGTGTTGTTTGTCACTTCTAACTCAGATGCTAATTGTATGGCATCGTTTAGAGTTTTAGGCCTAGCTGCGAATAGGGTGGTTTTAGTTTGGCCGTTTAAGCCATTTTAAATGAATTTAGTCCTAGTTGCTCATTCAGCTTATAGATGATGTCTTTTGCGTTTTCACCTTGTTCTGTTATTTGAACATTGTTAAGGTCTGCAATAAGACTTTCTATCTTTGCTGCATAGTTGTTTATAGTTCTTGGACCTTGGTTGATCTTTACTAGCTCGGACTGTATCTGCAGAGCAGTTTTATTTGGGGTAAATATTTCTCTGAAGGTCTGCTTTAATTGTTCTAGAGTAACAGGTCTGGGTCTCGAAATAAGTTTGTTTCTAACTTTGTCTGCTAATCTTGTGTCTAGAATGAATTGTACTAATTTTTGTTTTTCGTCATCGTCTTGAAGCGTATCTGCAACAAATTGTGCTAGATTCAAGAAATTGTTTAGTCTGTCATATTCCCCTCCGTATTCGGGTATGATCTTAAGTGTTGTTATAATGTCAAATTGTGCCATTTTGGTGTTAAAATTTGGTTTTTTGGAATCTCTATTGTTTAATAGTCGTTTTTTTTTGTTGTAACAAATCTTTTAACTCATTTACTTTTACATTAAATATTGTTTTTATTGATTCATAGTTCTGATTATTTTCAGTTCTATTATATATTGTATTAAAGCTTTCTATTAAACTTGATAGCTCTGTTTCTTTTTGTATTAAATATTTTAAAGTATAGACTCTATTAGGAGTTTTTTTAAAGTTATCTATTAAATCTTTTATTGATCTAAGGACTACTAACATTATTTATGATATAAAGTTTTCTTACATTGCTATTAATTCTTTATTTAAACATTTATTCTACTTATTTCTTTATTAATTTCTCTTACTACTACGTTGTTTACTTTATTTTTAATTGTATCTTTAATTAGCTTGAAATCAATTACTAATATTACTAATATACCTACAATAATCATTACATCTATTATGGTATTATTTTTAGTTTCATTGTCGCCCGAGTTGACGACAATGTTTTCTTTGGAGGTTTGACCTCCCATTATTGGTTTTTTATTTTTAAATTTTCTTTGTTTATAGAATGTCTCTGTTTTGTTCTATAGTTATTTCATCTCTTCGGCGTGGGTGTAATATCGGCATTCTTCCTGGCTTATAGCGCGTTTTGGGTATTGATCGTCCCATGTGTATCTTTGGACAAGGTTGTCCAACTCTTCTTTATTATGTAATATATTCTTAATGTAATACTTGTTTGTGTATTTTTCAAATCAACATTCGGTTTTTTTTTTCTTTGTCTTAAACATTAATCATTATGTTGCTTCTTGTTATCTATCCCTTAATTGAAGGATTTGGTGTTAGATTTGTCACTTCCCGTCTTCATGTTTAACTAAATGTCTAACTTCTCTTTAGAAGCGCATCTTTATCAAAAGTCTAGGTTTTTATGCAGGATCGCCATGTAATAAGTGTGTTTGTACTGTATGCAATATACTTTTATGTGTATAAGCCTGCCTCGCCTACAAAGCTATGGGGCTTATTGAAAGGCTAGCCCAAGCCGAGTAGAAATTAATGGCTGAAAAGCCTAAGTGTTTTTCGGCTAAAGAGCCAAGCTAGAAATTAAAATTTACTGCGTCCAGTTTAAGATTGCCTTTATTATGATTTTCTTAACCTATTTATACAAAAATCTTATTCTAATTACTTACATCTATTCACTAACACTATTATATAAAAATGCTTATGCAGCAGTAAATGTGGATTTGAACACCATCCGGCTGTACAATTTGACACCATGCACAACGCGGCTCAAGGTGAAGCGGAATTCTTATCTCATCGCTTGTACCTTTGTGGGAATTCAGTGTAGGTGGATAGTGATTACAAAACTATCGTCTGGTCTGGGGAAAGCCCTTGTGTGGACTTTGAGTTGTTGTTTTCGTTGCCACGATTGGCATCAGGAATTGTAATCTGTGAAGTCGTGTATGTATCATGTTCGAATTTGTATTTTAAGGAATTTCTGTCTGTACAGTGATGGGTAGTAGTACTACTTAGCACTAAAGTAGCTTAGTACGAAGTGTGGTACTACACAGGATCCAAAAACGCGCGATAAAACTCATTGGCGACCGAGACATCGCGAGATCGATTGACTCACTTAGTCATCGTCGCAATGTCTCCTGTCTTTCGTTATTTTATCGCTATTTCCACCGTAAGTGCTCTAATGAAATAGCCAGTTCAACACGAATGTGGAAAACTCTTCCACGCTCAGTTTTTCCTTTACATTATAACCTACAAACATTCAAAACCAACGTGCATCGGCAACTCTCCTTTTCTTCTAATCCTAATTTCCCTAACGCCCGCGCTGTGTAGCCAATACATGATAAGGGTACCAAAAAAATCCCTTTAGTGTGCGTAAATTATAAAAAAAAAAAAAAAACTTGGCTCCTTCCTTTTTACCAGTATCAATTAATGTAAGGATTTTTTCCATCTGTTTGTCATCTATTTGGGGTCCTTGCTCGTTGTTGTGGTCGAAAGGATTCCCAACGGTTCGCTTCTTAGCGCGCTCTGCACTACGTTCGACAAATTCATCGTAAATCTTGTATTCAATGAAGGACTCTTACCACCGAGTTAAAGAGTAACTTGCTTCAGATTAGATTTGGCTGAAGCTTGTTGGATTAATTTACCAACCTCGGTGGATCCAGTGATGGAGTCTGTTCAGCGGGCTTAAGGATTATGGTATTGCCGGTGGCAAGAGCTGGTCCCAATTTCCATGCCATCATGAGAATAAGGAAATTCCATGGAATAATATGAGCGCACACCCGAACAGGTTCATGGCGGGTGTAGCTGAAATATGGACCAATAGTATTGAAAATCGAACTGTCTTTATTATTACAAAAGGATACAACGAAATTGACACTATTAACTTAACTATTTAATTAATGGGAACAAACTGTATCAAACATTTAATACGCCTTAACAAAGCTTCAGGAATCCTTTGTCCGACACTGCCTGAGTTTGTGCTGTTGAAATCAATTGTTTGCTGAAGGTTTCATTGAATATTGAAACAAGGCTCTTCTTAAGATAGCTAATGTCATCGGAGGAAAAACGCTAAATTGCTTCAGCTGACGATGAAACAAAACCTTAAAAGATTTTATTAGTTATTGTCGCTCCATGTAGCACAAATATTTAAACTTACTTTCCGATGGAATCACTACTGATTTGTTAAACTGTAAAGTGTTAACCGGAATTGTTCTTCTAATATAAAAATCAAGGTGCGTCCACAAAAGATATAAACACAGTTTCGTTATAAATGCACAGTAATTCAGCTCATTTTGCTTCTCAACTAATTGCTCGGAAAGTTCTGCGAAATTTGTACGTGCTGAAAGAAATATTCACACATATTAAAATGATAAATGTTGTCTTAAACAAGATACTTTCATTTCATTTCATTTCATTTATTTCATCAAACAGATTATACAATAACATATTATCTAAAAGACTACTGAATAAGATTAGCATCTAAGTATTTAAAATTAATATTAATACTTATGTACAATCGTTTGCTTATACTAAATTAAGACAAATTTTGAACGAGTATAAACATCAACTGGCTTTTAAAAGTATTTCGACTGATGTTATGGTGAAAATCAATATGGTTGCAAACTGAAATTGATTCTCGCAAGCATCTGGTAATGGGTTCATTAAGCACATAATTCACTCTGTGAAAAGGTTCACGAAATGAATTGCGGGACCTTAGATCTCTACCAGGAATGTAAATATCTATTAATGATAAGAGAAGGGGGTAATTTATATGCGAGTTTAACAAATCACGAATGAAAATAATAGAAAAATATTTACGGCGTAAATTGAGACTCTGAAGGCCTAGTAATTGGCATCTGGAACTATATGGAGGCATTTGTGTATTCCAGTGGCGTGGCGTCCATATAACACGATTCCTACCGTCTTCCCTTTTAAAAATCCACCAAAAGTAAGCACTATCTGCCAAATAAATATATGAAAAATGAAACCCGTCCCGTATTTTAATTATAAAATAAAATCTATACACACACTCACACATAAGCTATCGAATAAGTTTAATATTTTCATTCTACCTCTCGTCTGTATCTTCATACTTCATTCAAGAATCAAGATTCAACCACATTCCACAATCCACAAATCACAAACAACAAACCAACGAAGAGTCACAAAAATACTCTTAGTAAAAAGTTTTCAACTACCGCTGCTCTCTATAATAGAATAAAAAATATTTTTCCGTCTTATTTACTTGTTTTATATCCCTTTCTTCTACAAGCATTGCGGTTCCGATCCTCTTTGTTCAACACTCGCTTTTATATTCAAAGAAAAAGACGCTACATTTCGTCTTATAAACCAAATCTCACGCTGAATACTTGGAATTGTTTCATTTCATTCTCCCTTTTGCGATTAACATTGCGTTTCAATCGGAAGATATCAACATGTTGCAGGAATGCAGGTGCTACGTTTGACTCGTTTTTTTTTGCAACATTGTGTCTAATAACACGGTGTTCTTTGACTTATTTCTTTTTTCTTATGACATAATATCTGAATGTGTTATGTGGGTTGATTCTTGATTTTGAATTTGATGTTGATATTGATATGCGTGTTGATGTAAGAAGTTGAGCTTTCATTTTTCTCTCTTGTGATAGTTAATGCTTCGATGTTTTTACAAATTTATTGTTATACTTTTGTCTTATGAAATAAAATATGGTAGAATACAGTGGCAATTTGTCAGCAGAGTAAATTCAGCATATCGCTTAAGAGAAGTTCATGTCAAATAAAATACCGACACTTGTTTTTTTTTTTAGCAGGAATTCAAATTTTAATTTAGAATCAGTTGGAATTTATTGACAGACTGCGTTGCACAAGTGCAATAACTTGAAAAAATCTAGTGTTTTGTAAAGCCAATTTGATAAAATCTTAAATTAAAATAGTGAAAAGTTAGATGTGAAAGTGAAAGTGAAGGTTAATGTGTAATTTTTTAGTTTCTTTTATTACCAACTTACTGATAAAAACATTTTAGCTTCTTAATTTTAGTGCAGTTTTAGATTTTTTTTTGGAAATGTCTTTGATTAGTGTAGATTGCTGTTTAACTGATTTCCTCCTGGAGGATTCAAATAGATTTAGTAAGCTATCTTTTCTTGATAAAAAAAAAGTTATAGACGTAGGGCGCTCTATGCCTTTTATAAATATTAATTACCAAAGGAGAGATGGTTTTGTGACACATTTTAATGTTTCCTTATACCAAAAATATAAGTGGCTAACTGGGAGTTGCAAGCTTAATAAAATGTTTTGTTTTCCTTGTCTTCTTTTTTCAAACTCCGCCAGTGTTTGGAGTCGAACGGGTTTCACTGATATAAATAATTTAGTTAATTCTTCGAAAAAACATATTAAGACAGAAAAACATATTCGTTGTTGTTTATCCCTACACGAATTCGGCACGAATCGCATTGAAACTTCTTTAGGAAATTCTTTCGTTGTTCATAATAAAAAAGTAGATAAAAATCGGAAACTAATGGAACGTTTTATTGACACGGTCATTTTATTAGGCAGACAGGAGTTAGCATTTCGCGGTCATGATGAAAGGTCTAGTTCAGATAATCGTGGCAATTATGTCGAAGCGGTTTATTTTTTATCTAAATATGACACTTTATTGGAATCCCATTTAGAGCAGTGTTCAAGTACACACAATCCAATTTTTTCAGGTTTATCCAACGATATTCAAAACGATTTGATACATAGTATCGCGGCGGTTATTAAATCCGAAATTAAAACGGAAATCAAGGATGCTCGGTTCGTGTCGATTATGATCGACGAAACACCAGATTTGAGTCATAGGGAACAACTGAGTGCCATATTTCGGTACTTGTCAGAGGATGGTATACAAGAAAGATTTCTTGGATTTTTTGACGTTAGCGCAAGTCGTAATGCAAATGAGTTATCCAATCATATATTTAAAATTCCTGAAACATACGACTGCAAGGAAAAGTTAATAGGACAATCCTACGATGGTGCCGCAGTTATGTCCGGCGAGGGGGGTGGTGTTCAAAAGAATGTCCTTGATGAATGCCCGATGGCAAATTTTATTCCTTGTTATGCACATGTTTTAAATTTAGTACCATCCCGATCTCTAGAAAACATAGCAGAACTTAAACTATTTTTTGGCTATACTAATAGCATCGTTCGATTTTTTAATAAATCCACAAAGCGGTCCAATCTTTTAAAACAAATTTCCAATCGACGCATGCCAGGAGTATCGGAAACTCGATGGCATTATCATTCAAGAATAATAAACGTAATCTTTAACTGTAGAATAGATATAATTGAAACTTTTAGTAAAATAATTAATGACTCTAGGGAATGGGATACTGACACACTTTCGATGGCAGAAAGTTTATTAAATAAATTAGAGAGCAAGGAATTCTGTTTTTTGCTTCATACCCTTTCTGAAATATTTGCAAAGACCGATGTATTATTTAATTTAATTCAAAAAAAAACAAACAGACGTTAGTTATGCCAAGCAAGAAATCGAACGTATTGAGTCATGGATAAGCTCTGACTTTTTAAATATGTTTGAAGTTATTTATGACAGCGTAAATGATTGCATCGAACCTCCACGTAAACGCAGGTTGCTTGACTTCGATTTGAAGACGAATTATAAGCGCCTTTTTGTTGAAATTAAAGACAATATAGTTAGCCAAATAAATGCCAGATATAAATCATTTAGTAATCTTACATTTTTGGATTTACTAAATAATTTGAAGTATGACACTTTTTCTCGTTCCAGTCCAGATGTAAAAATATCTTCCCTAATTAAGTTTTTTCCTAGAATTTTTGACTTCACGGCATTAAAAAATTAACTTAATGTTTTATATTCTTCGTCGTCACTTCGGCAGTTTGAGGTTCTCGACCTTCACAACCATTTGAATAGTGAAGCATTGAAAGAAGTGTTCCCTCAAGTCTTAAACTTAAGTAGTTTACTTTTAACACTTCCCATTTCCGTCGCCTCCGTTGAGAGGTCTTTTTCTGCTTTAAAAAGAATTCGTACTTATTTAAGAAACTCACAGGGCGAGGATAGGCTCTCTGATTTAGCCCTCATATAGATAGAAAGAAGACTTCTTCTTAAAATTAAAAATAGACCAAACTTCTATGAAAGGGTATTGGCAGAGTTTATCAAAAAAGATCGTCGAATAGCATTAGAATACAAATAATTATAAAGAACTAATATTTTAACAAAACTTTTCACTTTTTTTTTTTAAGTGTGTGAATTTTAGCTGTTTTTAATTTTGATTTATTTTTATTGCTGACATTATTATTTGTATCGTTTTTATATTTTAACAAATATAAAGAATTATCCATATAATTCTTCTGAATTTTCTTATTTTAAAATTACTATCCACATTATGCTGAATTTTTTTAAGTTATTGTATCATGCGTCTGTCAAGACCGGCTTCTTTTGAAGCCACTTTTGTTATGCTTTAAGCTCATTGTTGATTGAAATATTAATGTCTTGAAGTATAAAAAATGTGGCTAGAATATTTTTGCTAAGTCAATGTGGAATGCATATTATGTAGATACAATATCCCCATTAAAAATTATTTTATTTCAGGTTTTAAAGATTTTTATTTTTATAGGTGACTAAATTTTTCAACGTCTTCCCTTTTAAAATTATCCACGCCACGCCACTGGTGTATTCCAATGCAGCCTATATATGGCAGCTCTCGTAAATTTTTTTTGAATTTTTTCAATTCTTATAGAACCGATATTGTAGAAGGGATTCCAAACAACGCAGCAATAATCAAGCACTGATCTGACATAGGAACAAAACAACGACTTGAGGGTGTATGGGTCTGTGAACTCATTTGAGTTTCGCAGAACAAAACCAAGCATGGAGTTAGCTTTAGCCACTATGGAGTCAATGTGAAGGGAAAAGCTAAGTTTAGCATCAAACATTACACCTAGGTCTTTTTTAGAGTTTACCTTTGTTAAAGGCAGGTTGACTATGTTGTAATCATAAAAGACAGGAACATGACTGCGATAAAAAGACATAACTTGGCATTTAGAAATATTTAAATATAAATTGTTAGTATTACACCATTCGGATAGATTATGAAGGTCATTCTGGAGAAGAATACAATCATTTACTGACTTTATGGTCCGGAACAGCTTAAGGTCGTCCGCAAACATCAGGCATTGGGAGTTCCGAATTACTTTTGGAATTTCATTAATGAAAATCAGGAATAAAAGTGGACCAAGGTGACTACCCTGTGGAACACCTGACGTGGCATGAATGGGATCAGACATAATATTACCAATCCGAACGAACTGTGTTCTTTCAAGTAAATACGACCTACACCATTGGAGCATATTAGAATGAAATCCATAAGACTCCATTTTTCTTAGAAGAATTTCATGGCTGACTCTGTCGAATGCTTTGGCAAAGTCCGTGTAAATTACATCACACTGGTGTCCTTCTTCAATTGTATTCGTAGCATGGTTACATAAAATCGTTAGATTCGACGTAGTAGACCTTCCAGCCATGAAACCGTGTTGAGTAGGTGAAATTATATTCTTAAGGTGAAATACCAATTTATTATAAATTATTCTTTCAAATAATTTTGGAATAGCAGACATTTTAGATATGGCCGGTAGTTTGAAACATCTTGTTTCGGTCCAGATTTATGGATTGGGCTGATAAAAGAAATTTTCCAATCGTTTAAAAAAGTACCCTTCTCAAGTGAAACATTAAATAAAAGTGTTAATGGTTCCGAAAAAGCAGCAACACACAACACAGTTTTTTAAAACGATCGAGGGAATGCCATCTGGTCCAGCTTGGAAATCATCTTTCAAAGAGTGGAGGGCAAGCTCAACATCTGTGAAGCTTAGATGTAAGCTACCGATATTGACCGAGTTTTCTAGATGTCTTAAGGAATTGTGGCTAGTATTGGGAGATGAGGATGTGGTATACACCGACTGAAAAAATTTGGCAAACAAATTGCAAACAGCTGGGATGTCCGAGGATGTAACACCAGAATATTGCATGCAGTTTGGAATTCCGTTCGAATTTTTTTTTCGAGTTTATATATTTTCAAAAATATCTACTATTTTTTTTTTAAATTAGATTCAGTTCGAGACTTACAACCAGAGTAGAGACTAATATTCGAAAGGGACGTGCGCTGTCGCAAAAGATTGTCATAAAATGATTTCTGCCGGTTGAAGTACTCCACGCACTGAGTTCTTCAGTTGATTAATAACTATTCAGAGACTTAAAGTATTTTCAAGAGTTCCACAGCGGTTTTCATTTCTGTAATTATCAGAACATAAGCAAATATTTTACCTGAACAATTGGCCCTATTACCTCTGAATAGAATCTGGACAAATGCTCCTTCCATCTTCCTGGGAAGAGTCCTGAAGAGTAGGACAGATGGAAAAGCTTACGCAGTGGTTTTGCCAGAGTAGAAGAACACTTCTTCAGAACCCTGCTGAACTGTTAATATGAGTGGATGTATTTTCCAACTATGCGTTGACAGCACGACATCTAACAACGCATTCTGAGTATTTTGATAATTGATCAGCATCAGTATTTCATTGTTCACTTGATTTAACAATTTAATTAACAGCATCAATTGTTTGTGAATTGATGACTGCTCTTCCTTAAATATGTTGAGCGCTGAATCCATTATCGTTGTTTGATTCTTCATCAACTGAATCACCTGATCTTGGTTTGCTTGCACATTTTCGATGAAATTCAAGAAAATAGCTACTCATGTTAAAAACACTATTGTCTTCCATGAACTCGGGGTTGAACTAGCACGGCCTACTTCCTCAAAATAAATACCGAGATAACTGCTAAATTGTTCCCGTGTTTACTGGTACCGATCTACTCGAGGTTATAAGTGATGATAGCAGTCAAATCCAATGCAAGATTTGATCGTCTTTCTGCAACCTAATCCTCTATATGTAGGTTCATAGGGGGAATATTTATCGGCAGCTCTTTAAATTCTTCGTTTGTTATCACAATATTCACTTGGTGTGGTGGTGACGCCGATGTGCTAGGTGCCAGATGCTCTTGATGTTTTCCTTCATTGTTTTCTATGAGTAAAGGACACAACTTAGGGATCGGTCTCTTAAAGTATTTCTTGTTGCTGAATACTGTAGCGGCGCGTACCTTGGTATCTTTGAACTTCAGTTGAGATGTCCATTTGATAAGTGGTTGGTGGCAATTGATCTTCTTTTATTAACACGATATCCCCAATACTAACATTTACTTCCTTCTTCTTCCACTTAGTTTTTTGTTGGAGTTGAGAAAGATATTCTGTTGACCATACCTTCCAAAAGTCAAGGGACATCTTCTACAGAAGTAGCTAACAGTTATGATGGTTTTTCGATTCATCCATGATTGGCTCAGGAATAGCGTTAAGAGAACTTCCGGCTAGGAAATGACCAGCGGATAATATTGTGGTATTATCGATGTGATTGGTAGTTGTTGTTAGTGGTGGAGAATTTAAACAAGCTTCTGCTTGTGTGAGCAAGGTTGCGAGTTTCTCAAAGGTAAGCTCGCTTCAAGTCCAAAGTGAGGTGCAGCCGGTGATATAAATTGCAACTGAATACCATCAATCACAAGTCTCCTTCCGATGACTTAATCGAATTTCTGAATTGATCCCGGGTTTCTTTATTCGCTCCTACGAATGTGGTGCCCTTATCACTATAGAAATTTGCACACATTCCTCCTTTAGATGTAAGCCACCTTACAGCTGCTATGAATGCTGCAGAGCTGAAATCACTCACTAGCTCAACTAGTTCATTGAACTCAAAAGTTCAATTTGCAAGTCAACTGCAAGTTCACTACTAATTAAATATTTGTATCACTTGCCAAACGATGGTCACGTGAGTTATTTGATCAATGAGAAAAGGTAAAATAGTAGTCACTAGTAGTTGACTTGTAAATTGAACGCGCCCAATTCTTTGGTCGCTAAGCAGATGAATATTGCGATATAAGCCTTTGTTGTTCGGTTTCCTCATCCCTTCATGATCAAAACTTGAATGGAACCAGCATAATCGATACCAGTATTGGTGAATGGCCTTGATGGAGTCACTCTTGCGGCTGGTAGTATTCTCATTATTTGAGTCTTAGCTTGCGCAATGTATCAATGGCATCTTACAACTACATACCTATGACTTGGCTCCTGCAACGAAGAGTAGCACTGCGACTGTGAGTAATCGTGGTCCAGTTGCTGCCAGCAGCAGTGAGCCTAATATAGGCAAAACAATTCCTAGTAGCGGTATGATTGTGGCACTTCATGGCCCTTCCGTTGCTAGCCCTACAAATCCTAGTACATCTCGTAGTGGATGTTCGCGACAATGCACTCCCTCGAGGGCGTACTACAAGGACAGGCGAAATGCCATAAGAACTCTGAAGGTCTTTGGAGATATTCTGGAGACCAACAGAACACCACAGCAGATCGCCAAATTAAAATGGGCCCAAGGCTTCCTAGAGAAGGACAAGAGCGCTAACAAGGACTTCACGTCCAAGCGCCAGAGATCGGTGGAAGAAACCACTTCGGTTTCCAAAAAACCTAAGGTGCATAACACCAGCACCACCTCACATTCTGCCCCCAAATCTCAAAAGTCCTCCAGCGATGTCCTAAAGGACAAAATCGTGGTCGCGGTGATCGACCGCAGCGATCCGGAGGGAAGAATTTCCTCCGAACGATATCATAAGCTGAGGAACAAGCTACTTAGCCTCTATCTAGCCTTCATGAAGGACCACCCTGGACCAGCTCCAGTAACTGAAGATGCCGGACTACACCAAGGGCATATCCGGCTCGTCGCCTGTGACAATATTAGATCGTTGGATCTGTATAAGATCGCCATAGGCAAACTCGGGGAGGTTTGGCCTGGAGAGAAGCTTGAGGTTGTTGCGAAGGAGGACATCCCGAGCAGACCGAGGGCTCGTGCTTGGATCCCTGCTGAACCCCCCTCAGCAGAAGAAGTATTGTCGGTTATCAGATTGGGCAATCCCCCATTCCCAACCCACGACTGGAAAGTTGCGATGCTGGAAGAGCATAGGGGATCCTTCAGATCAGCTATTATAGTGATCAACCAAGAATCCCTGGCTCCTTTGGCGAAGACCAACGGCGCAATCCAGTTCGGTTGGGATAAGATTACACTTCGGGTGTACAAAAAGGATGACCCAGAAGCTAATAAGCCTCCGTATCCCTCTGACACAGGACTTAACACCCCTGATCCTGGAGCATCAATCTCCCTTCCATCCATGGAAGATGATGAACCAACTTTGGCTGCTCCCACTCAGCCCTCTACGTCCACTGCTAACACCAACTCTAGTATGGACACGGAAGACGTCCTCAGCAAAGTCCTTCTTAGCGAGGACGAGCTCTTAGGCTCGTCCTCTGACTCAGACTCAGATTCAAATACCACTCCTCTGCCTGATTGCGACGATCAATGTTGCGATTAGTACAGATCAACCTCCACCGCTCCAAAAAGGCTTCGGCCTCCCTTCTTATCCGTCTTTCTAAAGATGGAGAAGATATGGTCCTGATCCAAGAGCCATGGATTGTTAACAACCTGGTTCGAGGACTCCGGACTCATGGATACAAATTGTTGTATGCAGCAGACAAAGGTAAACCTAGAACTTGCATACTGGAAAAAAGTAGCTTAAATGTATTTTTACTCCCTAATTTTAGCGACCGTGATGCAACCGTGGTGAGTCTAGAGACTGCTCGCGGCACCCATTGGATAGCCTCGGCTTATCTGGCCCATGACCACGTAGGGTCCTAGCCTGGTGTCAACCTAGAGGGACTGATTGCGGCAGCTGAACATCAAAAAACTGGTCTCATTATTGGATGTGATGCCAATGCGCACCATTCAGTATGGGGCAGTTCTGACATCAACGACAGAGGTGAGTCTCTTTTTATACCCTATTCTAAGGATATATTAATTTTGACGCATAGTTTGTAACATACCTTAATATTGCCCGTAGACCCCTAAAAGTTACTATATTTATGATCAGCATCGATAGTAATGTCGATCTAGCCATGTCCGTCCGTCCGTCCGTCTGTCGGCAAAAATTAGGCCTTTAAACTGGACCTAGAGAGCTGAAATTTTAACCATATAATCTATAGGGTCCCGAAATAATCAAGTTTACGAATTTTTGAAATCCGTCCACAGACACGCCCACAAACTCAAAAAGACAAAATTTTGGAAAAAAAACGAATTTTGAGCTAGAAAGCTGAAATTTTTTATATATGATCTATGACTCCTAAAACTGCTCGGGATAATTTTTTTTCAAAATCCGCCCACTGGCACGCCCACAAATAAATAAAACAATTTTTTTGAAAATCTAAAGTTTGAGCTAGGGAGCTGAAATTTATAATATATACTCTCTCATGTGTAAATATTTTCAAAATCCGCCCACTGACACGCCCACAATTAATTTTTAATTTTTTTTGAAAATTCAAAGTTTGAGCTAGGGAGCTGAAATTTATAATATATACCCTCTAGGGGCCCTTTATTCTCATGTGTTAATTTTTTTTAAATCCGCTTACTGACACGCCCACAATTAAATAAAATAATTTTATTGAAACACCCAAGTTTGAGCTAGGGAGCGTTTTTTTTTTGATAAAATCCTTTAAATGTTATATAACAAAATATGTAGAGCGTTCTTAACAATTCAACCATACTTAGACTTTTGTCACGCCCACTTATGAGGGATAGGAATAAGAATAGGGTATCCAACAGTTCGCCCAAGCGGACTGTAGCCCGTCCCTATGTTTGATTATATTCTTAATACTAATCTCTTTGTGTGTAACACTGGTAGTGAACCTACCTTCATTACAAAAGATAGACAGGAGGTTCTAGATATAACTCTGGTCTCCGACTCAATCCATCAGGAAATTATAGACTGGAAAGTCTCGGCGGAACACTCTTTTAGTGACCACCGTTACATTCAATTCAGTTTAGCCGATGACCCTCCCAGCCAGCCAGTTTTTAGAAATTACAGGAAAACTGACTGGCTCAAGTATAGAGAAGTGCTGAAAAGTTCAATGAAATCTGAACTCTTAGTCCTCCCCGGAACACCATGGAGCTAGATAAGAAGGTCAGGGTACTCACCTTGGCCCTCAATAAGGCTCTGACTTCTGCCTGCCCGCTCACACGGCCTAGAGGCAAAAAGAAGCCGGTTTGGTGGACCCCAGCACTAGGACCTCTAAGAAGCAGTTGTAGAAAACTGTTCAACCAAGCCAAGTTAACTAAAGCTGAAACCGACTGGACTTCATACAAAGCATCTCTCAATGCTTACAAAAAGGAACTGAGGAAAACCAAACGCTCGTCTTGGAGACTCTTCTGTGGAAAAATAGAGGAATCTTCGGAGGCATCTAGGCTAAGAAAAATCCTCTCAACCAACCCAGGTATGCCTAGCCTTTTAAAAAAGGCGGACGGCTCCTGGACCACTTCCAGCGAAGAATCGCTCAATCTACTACTGGATACACATTTCCCAGGTAGCTCCCACGTTACTAGCAATATAAACCTGTCTAGGTCAGCTTCAAACCATACAAATCCGCGGGGCCAAGTGGCATAATACCAGCTGAAATTCAAAACACCTCGGATATCATCTCGCCTTTGCTTGAGATAATCCTGAAAAGCTGCGTAAAAATGGCATACATTCCGCTGTCATGGAGAGAAGTAAAGGTAGTCTTCATACCCAAAGCCGGTAAATGTTCCCATGTAAATCCTAAGGATCTCAGACCCATAAGCCTATCGTCATTCCTTCTTAAAACATTAGAAAGGCTGATTGATATCCATCTACGTACTAACATTGATACAAGACTTCTGTCTACGGCTCAACATGCATATTGCAAAGGCAAATCTGTTGAAACAGCCTTACATACGTTAGTGCGTTCAATCGAATAGTCCCTTCACCATAAGGAGTACACTATTGTTGCATTCCTGGATATTGAGGGTGCTTTTAACAACGTCAATACATCCGCGATCGCAAATGCACTGTCAGATCTAAAGGTAGATGACTCACTTGGTGAGCTTATTAATCTTCTCACAAGTCGGATTATAAACTCCAAACTTCGTATGACATCGGCCAGAAGATCTGTCAGTAGAGGTACGCCACAAGGTGGAGTCCTATCTCCCCTCCTTTGGAACTTAGTGGTGAACAAGCTGCTGATGTGCCTAGAAAAGGAGGGTTGCAGGGTGATTGCCTATGCAGATGACGTTGCAATTGCCGCCTCAGGGAAGCACCTAAACACTCTGAAAGAACTTCTCCAAAACGCTCTTAATAAGCTAACCACATGGGCAGATCGTTGTGGGTTGGGTGTTAACCCCCACAAAACCGAACTTGTTCTATTCACTAGGAAACACAAAATTCCATACATTGATCCCCCCTCTATCAGGGGAACAAGTCTAGTCTTTTCGGACGAGGCAAAATACTTTGGTCTCATTCTGGATAGAAAGCTTAGCTGGAAACCTAACATTCAGGAAAGAGTTCGTAAAGCTACAGCAGCACTCTTCTCCTGCAAAAAAGCCATTGGTAATAAATGGGGGCTCCAGCCTCGCATTACCAACTGGCTGTACATCTCGGTAATAAGACCGATACTTATGTACGGGGTGGTTGTTTGGTGGACTGCCCTAGATAAAGCGATAAATCGCGATAAGCTAGGCAAAGTCCAACGAACAGCTTGTCTCTGCATGAGTGGTGCACTGGGCACTACCCCCTCTGCTGCAATGGACATTCTGTTTCACCTGACACCCCTGGACATCTTTAGCAAGCAAGTGGCTGCTAGTGCGGCTATCCGCCTCAAAACAACGTTCCAATGGTCCGAGAATAAAATCGGCCACGCATCTATTCTGAAAAAAATTAGAATCCTCCCCAGTAACATAGACTACACCACCCCTCAGACCCTTTTTGACAAAAACTTCAAGGTCAGGATCCCACCCAGAACATTCTGGGAAGGGCCACCCGTCGAAAATAAATCGATCCATTTTTATACCGATGGATCCAAAACTGACGCGGGGGTAGGAGGTGGTGTGTTCTCTGACAGGCTGAATCTCAGCCTCTCCTTTCGACTCCCTGATCACTGCAGTGTGTTCCAGGCAGAAATCTTGGCTATTAAAGAAGTCCTGTCGTGGCTGAAGAAGAACGTGATATCCGTTACGGATATCTGGATCTTCTCAGATAGTCAAGCTGCATTAAAATCCCTGGATTCTGGGTCCACAAACTCTATCATGACTGTCGATCATGTCTAGTGGAGATGGCGAAGCATTTTAACATCCACCTATGCTGGGTGCCAGGACATACAGACATTCCAGGGAACTGTAGGGCGGATGAACTCGCCAGGAAAGGAACCACACTGCCCCTTTTACCTGATAAAGGTTCACTAGGCATCCCAATCGCTACATGCAAACTCATGTTTATGAGACAGACCATTGAGAACTGTAACCTTAGGTGGACAAGTGGCAACACTTGTCTAGCGACAAAGCAGATTTGGCCAAACCTGGATCTGAAACGCTCTAAGTGTTTGATATCTCTAAACAGACTTCACATTGGTGCTATAATTGGTGTGATCACCGGACACTGACTCATAGGCAGACATGCAACAAGGCTTGGCGTCCACGCAAATGACTTCTGCAGAAGCTGTATGAACGAGGAGGAGGAGGAGACAGTTCTCCACCTTCTCTGCACGTGCCCTGCTCTTTCTCAAAGGCGTAAACTCCATTTAGGATCCTTCTTTTACAATGATCTTAACGATCTCATTAACACCGACATAAAAAGTCTATCAAGCTTCATCAGGAGCTAAAACTGGTTCAACGAGTAGGAGGGTGATAGATCCGTGTGGTTTCACAATGGGTCTGTCACTGGCCTAAGTGTATCGGCCTCAGCCGACTGCCACTACAACCTAACCTAACCTACCTATGACTTGGCATACTGCACGTTTTCCTTGAAAGATCCAATATGTTATGCCA